>JASAMW010004900.1:0-17097 GCA_030247985.1 Epsilonema sp. ZAB3_2
ATGGTCAATTGAATTGTGCTAATTAGTTGGACACCCTGTACATAAATTATGTATCATCAATATCGTGGAGTCACGACATATCTACGTAGGATGCAATGCAACAAACTATTATGGTTTAGTAATGACTAATAGTGTTAATAGGGTAGCATTGAAAACTCGTGATTTTTGCTTGAGTCATTGTTGGAACAGATGTATAAAAGTTGCGGAATTTGGGCTTGCTAGTGCTTCGTACAATTGGTTTGTAGCTTCCGATTTTTTTCGTTCTGACCCGACGGTAAATCTTGTCTTCGCGTGGCCTCTTTGTGCAATTGCCCTTTCCTTAGGCTCTACCATCGTTTCTCTTACGACCTGGCACATCTCGTCCAACCTTCGCCTCAACAACCAAAACCCGCTTTCGCCTCTTCAGTCATGCCTTCTCACTCGGCCCTCCTACTCTTCCTGGCTTCAATGGCGGTCATCTCCTTCATCAACCCAGCGATCGCCCACAAGTGCTACTACACGTTTGGAGACCCTCCGGGAGATTGCGAATCGCCGGAGTTGAAGGCCTGTTTTAAAATAGATCGCTACGATGCAACGGTCCTAGGATGTGATTACTCATGTGACAACCACGAGGAGTACGTCAAATCAGTAGCCGCACCAGGATCAGTTTCCTGCGAGGACAGTTCCGGTTGCTGTACAGGAACGGCGCCGAGCGAAACGAAAGATGAACGCATTCCGGCTGGAATTGGCAAGTTTACGTATTGCTGCTGCACCGGAGACAGCTGCAATGCCGCAGACAAGATCGGCAAGAGCGGGATCCACATTCTCCTGGCGGGCATCGCCATCGCCGCCCTCATCCATCTTCATCAACAGTGAACCGAACCCAGATTCCGTAGGACCCCAGGCAAGAGCCGTCTTCTTCATATTCAACTATGTACCATACCTACATACTTTATGTAGTAGTAGGTACTGTACGTACCTATGCACATATCTCTCTGATACTCTTGCATTGCAGTAGGTCACGACAATAGACCAGCTAAGGATTCAAGTCGTGTACAGCCTGTAAAGATAAAGACCCATCTTACTGTACTGTATTTTTCCGTATGCCATACTCTGCTCTCGAACTGTGTCGTATACATAGGAATTTATTTTATCATTTTCTGTCTGTATCTTTCCTGATGAAGCACAAACAAACACAAGCAAATGCAATGGCGCACAAGAATTTATCAATATCAGATCTTTATCATCTAAACAACAAAACTACACTAAAGTTCCGTCGATTCCAAAGACGCCATAATCGGCTGCGGATAATTAGCTGGCGGCGAGCCTGTCGTCCTGCTCGCCACAGAGTTGGCACGGAACTCGTCGCCTTTTACTTGTTGGTGTCGCCCGTAAGAAAATTCCCCATTCGCTATTGAGCCATTCGTTGAGGAATGAGTATTATTATTCTCGTGACCACCACTATTCCGCTGTTGAGCTTTCAAATGCTGCATCAGTCCATTTCGCCTTTGCAGAGTTGAGTTGCCACCACTAATTCGACTCTGCGGCGACGCAGACGTTATGCTCGTAGTTCTTCGCTGGCCGTGGGGAATCGACGGCGCTTTTTGCTTGGGTATGCCATTACCCATCACCACTGCCACATTAGTGGTGTCAACAGATGTTCGTTTTAGGGCGGCGACGGTGTAGAAGCTGTTGGCGGGCGTCTGGCGCGATGGCAACGTTCTATCCGCGTCCGTGGATGCCGTCTCTTTGTCTACTTGCACATCAATCTCGTTCTCGTCTAGGGAATTTCTGGAGCCCATACTGACGCGGTCATAATCCAGGCCGTAATTGTCCAAAGCAGGATAGTTCCCGGTCCATACGGGGTTTGAACTAGAAATGAAGCAGAAAACGGATGCATCAGAAGCCAATTACGATCTTGTATTAGCCTCTCTCGATAAGAGAGTATATGTGTTTTTCGCAACATGCATGTGGGTAAGGTGCAGTATTTATCACACTCATGCATTGTACACTTGCAAGTGTTGTATTATATTTTGTAAAAATTGCTACAGGTGTGCTGTGCGTGAGTGTGATAAATACTGCACTTCTGCCACGTGCAGGTTGAGAAACACGCACTCTGTTATCGAAAGAGGCTAATACGCCGGGTGTGTACGTAGTTAGATATTACGTAAGTATAGTAGTAAGTAGGGCACTAGCAATAATACTGTCCAAAAACTATTCACGATATGCAGTAAGGCGACTGAGTGCGTAGGTCGATGGCGACCCCGCGGCACTTAGTGAATGTTTGGATCGGTGTCTGCGGGGTCGTCGACGTCATTTGTTGTCAATTCTTCTTTTCCCTCGCTCCTTTTCTGCTCCCAGATGATTGAACAAGGTCGACGACCCCGCAGGCATCGATCCAAACTTTCACTAAATGCCGCGGGGTCGCCATCGACCAACCCAATCGCCTTACGGCATATGGTGGATAACCTCAACTTCACTACCCCATTAGGTTCATACCCTACTTCGAGTGCAAATTGGTTCCAGGGACGTCGTAGGCGGGCGTGGCCAGATCTGCGGCGCCGAACGCCAGCGTGGTGGCGGCTTTCAGCTTGCGCTTGTAGCTCTGATTCTGCACGCACCAGACAGCCACCAGGACGATCAGAATCAGCAGCAGACCGCCAATCACCGCAGCCAGCGCCAAGTACAGCGTGAGGTCCGCGCGTCCGTAGCCGAGCGGCTCGGGGTTCTGTCCGGCGAAACGCAACCGGTGCACCGAGATCAACTTCTGCTTCGCCGTCCGTTGAGCCGGAGTCTGCGGAAAGTCCAAAGATCTGGAATAATAAAGAAAATGTCAGTGTCGTAAAGCTCTTGTTTGCTACTAGACTGATGCGTGTACTGTAGGTATGTACTTGTCTGTTGGCCTGAGTGTCAGTGGATGAATTCTGCTGTGAAATGAATGATGCGCAACGTATACGTACGTAGTGCAACGTTACGTAACTACAGGGTGTCCCACGTAAATCTCCCTAACGATCCAGCCTTATAACTTCCGTATTACAGTAGATATCAAGCTGAAATTTTGTCCCCAGAAACCCAAGAATATGCCATACTTTGTGGCAAAATTTGAGCCAGATAGGTCCAGTAGGGATGGAAATACGAGCTTGCAAAGTTGCGACCACGTTTTTCAACATTTTGAAATCAGTGGTGCCACTATTGACCTCGACAGCCCCTTGAAGGCAGGTATGAGCTGCATATCGTATGTACTTTTCATTCCTGTGTGTTCTGGACTCTGATGATGTTCAGCCATTGTTGTTTCCGCCATATTTGCTGCTGGATGAGCTGCTTGACCATGCTGAGCAGAAGATTTTCATCTCAAAGTCAAAACCACGCTCAGTGAGGAAAATGATAAAAATGGGGTCCAAAATGTTCAAGCCTGTAATTTCGTTCGCCGTGGGCATATCTGGCTCAAATTTTGCCACAAAGTATGGCATATTCTTGGGTTTCTGGGGACAAAATTTCAGCTTGATATCTACTGTAATACGGAAGTTATAAGGCTGGATCGTTAGGGAGATTTACGTGGGACACCCTGTACATGCATGACCGAATAGAACATTCTTGGTATTGGTACGTATAATATGGCGAAGTTAGCCAAAGCTTCCTCGGGCTGCCATATGGTTGTATTGTGTGCCTAGAGTCCCATGTGTAGCGACCGAGGGTAGGTTCGGTCCAATTCTGTTTGCTTTCTGACGCGGACCCACCCACTCTTTCTTATAACACTAAACTGCTTGCGCGCTCACTGTAAAGCTTTGTCCACGGGTAAAATCTCTTCGTCTCCTACAAAGTGAACCAGGACTGAGCTTTCCGAGCCGGCGGACCTAACACCGCCTGCCGCAGCTGAATTCTCATACGGCTGAACATCGTCGATCGTGGCGTTGGATTCGGTAACGTCTGACAATAACCTGCAATTTGAAGAATATTGCACAAAGTGCATAGTAGGCCTATTAGGGACATAGGCTTAGCTAAGGGATATAGGCTTAGGCTTAGCTGTGGACTTTGGGCTTAGGTTTAGCAATGGACTTAGGCTTAGGCTTAGCTGTAGAATTAGGCTTTGGTATAGCTGATGGACTTACTTGTAGGCTTAGGCTTTGCAAAGGACTTAGGGTTAGGCTTAGCTTTGAAATCCGGCTTAGGCTTAGCTAACGAACTTAGGCTTAGGCCTGGCTAATGGACTGAGGCTTACGCGTAGCAAAAGCAAACTAACCTGATGATATCCGGCGCCTCATCCCACACTCTGTTCGGCGGCGATTCGAAAACCAGCTCCACTTGTTGGTCGAAGCTCAACAGATTTATCTGCGCACAAAATGGAAAGGTATCTTAACAAAACCAAACGTATTCCTATCCAACAGTACGCACGCATACACTGACTGAGAGCTACAAAATGAGTCACAAGAAGTGACCTTACAATGACGTCAGCAGTGTCCGTATGTCCAGCAGAATCGTTGACCAGGACTCGAAAATCGAACGTTCCTTTCCAGGCTGGTTCGAAAATAATATTCGTCCGCAAATCTCCCGTGGTGTCGTTAAGGGCGAACGGGCGTCGGTCCGTATTTACCCCGACTCCCGAGCTGAGGCTGGGAATTACTGGACCGAGAAAGGAGTAGCGAAGACGGCCGCGGTCAGAAGTATCGGGGTCGACAGCCTGAAGAAAGAGAACGGGGTGCCTTGGGGTAAATCCGATCAGTTTTTCAAAAATTGATCAAAAAAGATAGAAGGCAGGGTACTGTGGGGTAAATCCGGCCACCTAAAACTGAGGTAGCCGTTCCTGCTACGTCTGGTGGCGAAGTATCCCCACCAATAAAACCGGCCGGATTTCCCCCAAATACCCTTGCGTACCTGATTTTTTTCAGTTTTTCAAAAATAGATCAAAAGGTAGGGTACTATGGGGTAAATCCGGCCACTTAGTACTGAAGGTGGCCGTTCTTTCTACCTCGGGTGGCTGAGTTTACCCCACCAATAAAACCGGCCGGATTTCCCCCGAATACCATTGCGTACCTGAATTTTGGTGACTCGACTTCCGATTTTCGTGTCGTACTGTACGCCGCCCCGGAAAAGGGGACGCACAAATCGAGGCGGGTTATCGTTGGCGTCCAATATGCGAATATCCACCCACAGCAGCGATTTATCCTCCCCGGAGTATGAACCGGTATAAACTGAAAGTACAGTACACAACATTCCTAGTGTACAAGATTCAAACATATGAATGTACATACAAGTAGATATGTAGCAGTCTACATACGCTTGGGAACTACGTACAAGTACAGTACAAAAATTCACCCGTACAACTGTAAACACACACCCCCACTTCTAACCTCCATTCACATAGGATGGAGGGCAAAGCGCGAAGCGTACGCTCGGCGTGTACACGGCTCGGGTGACAGGCCACGCGAGCGCATTTCCCTCCAATGTGAACGAGCCTTTCCTTACTCCTATTTTCCGGGCACAAATCCGCGGACGCCTGACAGTCGCTCGCCTTAACCACCACCGAATACGCGTCGCCCCCTTCCCTGTCCAGTTCCGCGCTCGTCACCACCTGTGCGGTCTCGGCCGCGGCCATTTCGAAGGGCGCGTCAACCGGGTCGCGACTCACGATCTCGTAGCAGACCCGGGCGTTCTCCGGCGCCGAATCGCCGTCCGTTGCCGTTTTGATGGAACCCACGGACGCCCCGGGCGCCAGGTTCTCGAGAACCGAGAGTTTCTGGGTGTAATTCTGCAGAAAATATGGTAGGAACTACCGGTATGCGGTATGTGTAGGACTAATAGGCGCAATCTCCTAGGAAACCGGCTAGCAGGTGAAGATAGGCACGTACGTACTACCTGTATGTACCGGATGTAGGGTACTGTGGGGTAAACCAGGACATGGGGTAAACCCGGACACCTAAGCTTCTCTGAACTTGCTGCTTCAGCAATTTCAGCACCCCAGTTCCAAAATTTATTTCCGCCTTTTCCCTCGCTAAAGTATTGACTTCATGAAAAGTCCGGGTTTACCCCACAGTACCCTACGTTACGTACGTATACATACCGCATCTCTGTTGAAAAACGGACAGTTATCATTCGCGTCTTCCACTTGAACAAAAAATTCCACTTCGTCGCAGAGCGGAGTTTTGCCCGAATCGCAGGCTCGTACGGCCAGGGCGTAGCGAGATTGCAGCTCGAAATCCAGTGCATCTTTCAGTGACACATCACCAGAAATTGCGTCGATTTCAAACATTTTCCAATCCTGAAAGCAGACAGACGTACAGACCGATAGACAGACCGACAGGCAGACAGATAGACCGACAGACAGATAGACCGATAGATAGACGATAGATAGAAAACGCCACAGTTTTTGGGGATCGAACCACAAATCAATCAATCAATTATTGAAACATCAAATGTCTAGTTTTCGTAATTTCTATTTCACGCAACTTACGTCATTTGCCGTTGTTCTTTTCAGTTGGTAGCGCAGGTCGGCATTGTGACCCTCATCCAAATCTCTGGCCCGCACTGATACGATCACATTATCCGGGGCAAAAGCGTTCTATATGAAACACAAAGAAAGTTTGTTCATACGTAACATTAGATTGTTCCTACGTATGTAGAAACATAAAGGAAGTTTGTCCATACGTCACATGTAACATTAGGTTGTTCCTACGTACGTATACCCGTAAATCAACTCCAAAGTTAGCATTCCTACCGGGAATAAACTTCATCCCAAAATTGTTAGATAAAAGCAATACCCGCCATATTTACCCTGACCCTCGTAATATGCAAATAAAACAAGACACAGAAGCTAGAATCTTTACCTCTGCTACAGTGAACACAGCATTCTCTTCCGGGTGAAATATGATCGGCTTGTTGTCGTTGTAATCTTGAATTTGAACTCGAACTGTCAAGTTAGAGGACAGATGCTGGGGCTCTCCCAAATCTCTCGCCTCAATTTGAATCGCATAAATTCCAGACATCCCTTGCAGATCCACATTGAGCGATAACAGACCGCTTTGAGGCTCCAGAGTGAACATTTCTATAAATTACACAGCCCGTCAAGTAGAATTACGTACATCACATACCATCATCGTTTATTCAATTCTCATTCAAGCATACTGTATGTCATTGATAAAAGATTGATAATGAGGTGGTATCAGACAGGGTGTATGCAGATGGTGATTAGCCATCTGTAGCCATGGAAAAATGCAAAAGGAGCACACCGACACCTAGTACGTATACGTAACTATAGACCTACATAGACAAAACTTTCAAGCAGATTGTCTTGCCTCGACCCTTCAGACAGCACCTTGCGTGGCCCAGTCAGTGGGGCGCTACAGACGTGAACTTCGAATTCGCTCCGAATTCGGAGCCCTGACTATGCTTCAACATGCAAAATCACCGAGTTCGCTCCGAACTCGCTCCGTTTTTCGGAACGTACGTGTGAACAACCGAGTTTGTAATTCGAAGTCGTGTGAGTCATTGACGTTCGTTTCGGATAAAAACAAAGTCATTCCAAACTCGGAGCGAACTCGCTCGGAGCAAACTCGGAGCACGTCTGTAGCGGGCCAGTAAATCCCATCTACGGTTCGATTCCCCGCTTTCCCGTATTTTTTTTGCCTCCATTTGCAACCTCGGCACTATTTTTCTGCTAGAACTCAAGATGAACTTCCGCTTACGGATCAAAGGTGCGTTTGCCGTTGTAGATTCCACGGTCGCATTTCCTCCCGTGAGAAAGTAGCGCACCCGTCCGTTTCCGCTGTTCGGGTCGTCCTTGTCCACGGCGGAGAATGTGGCCACCTGCAGACCGGCCGTGTTGCTCTCGGTAAGGGTTAACAGGGTGGGAGTGTTGGCGGTGAACTGGGGAGCGTTGTCGTTCACGTCTTCCACCTTAACCTCCACCTAAAAGTAGGTACAACATATGAACAATCAAGACTTGTAAGAAACAACCACAAAAAGGCGTTATTGAGGGCAAAATTGTCACAATAAACTTTAGGCCTACGTACGTACTGTACAGTACAGTATAAGTATGAATGTACGTATGAAGAAGCTAGAACGTACAGTATGTACTATGTACTGCACTGTACAACGAGCCATAATAGTGTGTGGTGTGGGGGAAGGTCAGGTAAAGCCAGCCAATAAAGTGAAAAGGCCAGTTTCGGTACTTTATGTCCCCATATCCCGTAAGATTTGTATTTGCTGGCCACAGTACATTTGTAGACCTCTGCGTAATGCAAATGCTGGACGTACATGTACAAAGTGTGGCGCGTGCGTAGACAGAAAGTTGCTAAATGGGGGGACCTCTCCTTTCGCAACTCTACGTACGTACGCGTGCGCCGTACTTTCTACAGTGCGTGGACCGCTGTGCAGGGCCAGCATTATGTAGAGGTCTACAAATGTACTGTGGTCCAGCAAAACGAACGGCTGCTGGATGGCTGGATTTTTTCTGCATCACTACCAATAGCACACTTACTGCAGCAAAACAAAACTGTACCAAGGCAGCTATTTATAGCCGCTTGAGCTACTTATAGCTCCTTGACTGTACAAACTCTTTCGTATGCAGGTAACTTACCACCGCCGTCGCCTCATGCGAGTCCGGATTCGCCCGCTCCAGATAATCATCCACCGCCTGCACAGTCAGCGTGTGCGAGTCCCGGATCTCCCTGTCCAGCCTAGCAGCAACCGCGATCTCTCCGCTCCTTCTGTCAATCCCAAACAGCGGCTCTCTGCCGCCCCCTCCACCGTGTTCCGACAGCAGAAAGTAGGCCACCTTCCCGAAGCTTCCCGAATCTGCATCCGTGGCGTTCACCCTCAGCAGAACCGTGCCCACCGCAACGTCCTCCTTCACCGAAACGGAGTAGGCGGCACTGGGACGGAAGATGGGACTGTTGTCGTTCTGGTCTTGCACTTGCAGCGCCACGGAAACTTCCGACGACTGCGGTTCGACTCCCGTGTCCCGGGCGATCACTGTGAAATTGATCCAGTGGCGCTGCTCGAAATCGATACGCTCGGCCACACTGAGTTCGCCTGGAAAAAACGGATTGGTTCGGTAAAGACGACGATATGACGACAAAGGCCAACAGGCTCAACTCGATAGTCTGTTATCTAGGCTATCATTCATACTCTTGAATCACTGTGTGTATTGGATGGATATAGTCTGGCCAACAGGAGTTGGCACTCGGACTCAAGGCGCGTTGCGTCACAAATGCGGATTTCTGTCCACGTTTCGTGTACTCCCATTTACAGAAGTAGGTACATGCAAACTAATTACGCAGGACGACTTGAGTCCAAGTGCCCACATAGTTTTATATAGGTATTTTATAAGCGTACCGCATGTATATTCCACATTTTAATAAGTAAGCATCTCGTTCTTCTCTCTCGCAGTCACTCTCTTCTCTTTGACTTTATATACGCGTGTACGTACAGTTTCAGCTTTCAATAAAGGTCTCTCGTGAAACACCACTAGGTGTATGAGGGCTATTGCTTCCAGAGGGTTGGATGGAGACATTGCGCATGCGTATAGAGAGCGTGACGAGTTGAGAGAGCGTGGACCACCAAAATATCTGCTGCTGCAGCTCAGAAAACTGCAAACCATGAAACCAGCGCCGGTGGCAAACATTCCGGCCCATATTCGTCCTGGCCGAAAAACCCAATAAAATGGGTACCCAATAAAATGGGGAATCGAAAAACCCAATAAAATGGGGCGAATATGAGTCATGGCGCGTTCACCAGACGTCCGTAACGTCCGTAACGGACGTCCGTCCATCCGTCAACTCATATGGGTTGACGAACGGACGGACGGACGAACACTTATGGGTTGACGAACGGACGGACGGACGGACGGACGTAACGGACGTCTGGTGAACGCGCCATCAGGGATTGCCTCCTTCGTTTACACTGTGTGCTCCATTCTTCCCCTAAGCCCAATTATATATTTTTGGTACTACGTACGTACGTACGTACATACCAATGTATGGGGTTGGGGTATAGTAACAAGACCCCGCGATCTAATGTAGCGACCATCGTCATTCTCTTTCTTTTGCCTTTGTCGTGCGGCCGATCTCTCCTTCTTCTCTCGTTTGTCTTCTTTCGTCTGTCGTCTTCCCGGTCCGTTCGCGATAGGTGATTGATATTCCACCTGCCTTGCCTCGGGTCGGGTTTTCCGTCTAAAGTCGGGGCGAGCACTAATGATCACGTGCCGAAGATTCTCGTGAATTGGGGGGGGGGGGGGGGGGGGTAATTTTAATTTTTCTTCTGATGACGTGACTGACAGCCCATCTGATTTTACGTATTTTACAAAAAGACCGAGTCAAAAATTCTCACCCAGTCCTAAGATACAAGGCCTCAAAGTTGACCACAATTTGACCCTGATTTTTCACTTTTTTCACCCTAAAATGGGGGTAAATAGCCCACAGAGGAGCTAAACGGTCAAAAATTCCACGGCTAACTTTTATAGAAAAGAAAAACCAGCTTGCTTCGACCTGCTCTCAGTGGCAAGATATCGCCGATTTCCTCATGTACTGAAATTGCGTAGACATGTGGCAACGCTAAAGCACGCAAACCACGACACCCCACACCCTGTACGCCCGAGGTGCTTTTTTATCGTCTTCATCACGTACCTATTTCTACCATTTTGATTTTTCAGGAGTTTGCGCGGTAAAGCTTTGCCCAATGGTCTACCTACGCCCATTTTGGCGATTTCAGTATAGAGTATAAGGAATTTGGCGATATCTCGCCACTGAGAGCAGCTAGACGCAAGCGGTTTTCTATTGTGAAGGCCGCTAAAAGTTAGCCATGGCATTTTTAGCCGTTTAGCTCTTAGTTCACGAGATATCTTCAGCATGTGTTCATTAGTGCTCGCCCCGACTTTAATTAGGAATCCAGGGAAATTCTGCTACTGCTGCAATGCAGTGCAGGATGCCGCCCGGCGAACGTCACTAGCCTATGGGGGGGGGGGGGGGGGGGTGTCAATCATGAATCATCAAATTCGTAGTCTTAACCCAGATGCAACGTTTACCGGACTGGGTAATACTCAGTGTTTGTTTACATACAGTAGGTCAAGCGGTGAGACCTTTATTGCGAACGGACATTTCTGGAAAACCTACCTACCATCTGCCACCATCATCAACAATGTTCCCAATGTCTCTGGTCGCCGCCGCCTGCATCGCTTTCTTCATTTCAACCACCGACGGCGCCAGTAGTACCTGCTATGTAAATAAAGGTGGAGATTCGGAGGGGTTCATAAAGGGCATGTGCCTCCCGGACTCCCGTGAGGGATGCCTACGATTGCAGGTGGATGATGCTGTGGTCAAACTCTGTAGCATGTCAACCTGTGACGAATGGGCCAAAGAAGCTACAACCTACGGTGCGGAATGCTCGGACGGATGCTGCGAGTACACGGTCAAGGTTGGAGTGAAAGTCATGCCTGTCTTCTCTAGACACTTCACTGTAGGGGCCATGTTAGCAGGGAAGGAGCATTCCATCTGCTGCTGTACCGGGGACCTCTGCAATGGAGCTCCAGGCCAAGTTCACAAGACGGGAATCCTCATCAGCATCACCGCCATTTCCACCCTTATCCATCTCATCGCTATGACCCTCCAGACCACAAACGTGTGAACCAACGACGATGACGACAAAGGCCTCAGGCTCAACTGGAAAGTCTCTATATCTATACTCTACTGTATCACTGTAACCATAGTGTACTGTATGCATATCTCTCATATCTCTTTCTTGCTTAAGGTCTCACACTATAGTTTCGGAGCCAAATTTGAGGCTTCGTCGTAGCCGTTGTACGCAAGATAAAAGTGATCCGTCATAAATGTGAATAAAGAACAACCCTTCCTCTACACGTATACCAACCGGCAGCGCCAAAGCTCTTGTATTCGGCGCAGTACGACACGCCCAAAAACCCATGCGATTTGGGTGTTCCGAAAGAACCACTGGGTATTTTTCAACATGCGGCACACCATTCAACGCGTCTTGACGAGAGGAATCGATCGGTACCTGCGGCGCCTCTCTACGTTGCCTCTACGCAAAGTTATCCAAGAAAAACGTGTTTGAAAAAGTTATCGTTTCAATCAAGAATAGCGCCACAGAGAGGCCGTTTCAAGAGGCGCTCTATGGCGCGTCAAAGAGATCGTGTAACAAACTTTCGATTGATATCTTGATCTCCTCTCAACTCGCTTTTGTTGGCTCAGGAGAGCCTGGACCGAATTTATCAAGAAGTCCATGCATAGACAATTGTCCCTGCATAGTACGAAGACGAGCGCAGAGAGCGCGACTGGAGCGGAAACAGCGAACGGAAAACAAGCAGACGGATGATCGTATGGTGTCAGGAAGTGAAAACAGCTGGAATTAGATATCACCAGATACTTCAGTAGTAGTACAGGAGTCCACGGCTCAGAGATCTATAGTGTGAGACCTTAAGTCACCTCACTCTGCGGGGTGCAATACTCTACATACGTAAACAACTCTGTTCATGAGGCTGGGGCGGTTGTAGCCTCTTCTCTCACACTCTCTTGTCTGCATGCAATACTGCAATGCTCGCTGTGTGTTCAGTATTAGCTCTCAATAAAAGCCGCTCACTCGAAATACATCGACGGAAATAATGTGAAAGTTGTCCACATCGTGGCACCAAGAAACCGATAGAATGTAAAACACAACGATTCTCATGGATTACTGTACACGATGGACCTGCATGTAGAAAGTATGGTGTTCGTAGACGACTGCGAAAGAAGTGGACCTGACTTGGACCGCGCCGAAAGGGAAACAAATAGGTGTTTCAAGTTACTCGGGGCTTAGGCTGCGGTTTGAGACTGAGGCCTACTCCTCTGCATCCAATACCTAAACCAAAGCCTTAGCCTGAGCCTAACCCTATTTCCGTCTATGCGCTTGCGCAAAATAGATACTACTCTCCACTGCCCAGCGCCCAACGCCCAGTGGTTAACCGCAATGCGCCCAGTAACTTCAAACACCTCCATTTCTTTTCTTTTCTTTTATTTCTTTTTCGGCATGTGATGTGGCACGTACTCCAAGAGCGCGCGCTCCGCTTTGCTGCGCGCGCCGGTCGCCCTCCTCCCGACGGGCGCGCGCAGCGAAGCGGAACGCGCGCTCTAGGAGTACGTGGATGTGGACGCGCGAAAAATATGGTCCACTCCTTTCGCATCTGTCTCCGCTGGACCTCCGCACTTTCTACAGGCGCGTGGACAGCTTAACAGGTATTGCAGGTCCATCGTGTACAGTAATCCATGAGAATCGTTGTGTTTTACATTCTATCGGCCTGGGGGCACATAGCCAGCCACATGCCATTGACCTACCTACTGTACGTAGGTAGCTTTAGCTAGTATGAAGAGTATGAGGTGAAGTCTGGTCGCACAGTGAAAGTCAAACACCCAGACGCTAAAAACGTTAAAAGAAATAATTTCTTTTGACCATTTTACATACCATTTTACCAGCATTCATTTACACATCTATAGTACCAAGAGCCCATTATAGTACATACACACGCAGCTGCATGTGCATAGTGCCATGATACAATCACACTTACGGTAGTATTTTATTTGACGTTGAGCAGTACTACTGTAAACCCTCGCATATAGCCCCGGGGGGCTATCAAAACGTTAGTCGCCATTAGGGGGCTATATACGAGGGGGGCTATACACGAGGGGGGCAATATACGAGGGCATTTTACATTTGCACCCAAAGTAGGGTTTTTTGACCTCCTGAACTCATTTCTGACGGTTATTTGGCATGTTTCCAAGCTCCTGTGGTCAAAAAAGCAGCTTTTAGCTCAAAAAACAGTGAAATTCTTCTTGTCAAAAATTTCGTCGAAGAGACATCACAAGTAAAATGTTCAGAACTGTTCCAAATGATGTGCAAATGATCTCCTATGCATGAAAACACCTCAAAAACGCTGTTTTTAGCTCAAAAACACACGTTTTCCGTTGCTTTTCGCGTTTCGCTATAGGTGGCTATATACAAGGGCAAAATGATGTTAGTCGCCGATTAGGGGGGCTATATACGAGGGGGGGGGCTATATTCGAGGGGGCTACAAACGAGGGTTTACAGTATGTAAGAAATCAAAACAGCGATCCAATCCAAGCGGACATTCCGAAAACTCAAATTCAGTTTGGCATCCTCTTTGAGCGGAAATGCCAATAAAACAAGTAGCAACTTCCCATTTTCCTTCGCTCTTCTGGACCAGACGGTATTCTTGTTCTTCTCGTGCCTCTTGTGCAGTCGCTCTTCTTCCTTTCTCTTCCATCGCTTCTCCCACGGCCCCACATCTCGTCTAGCCTTCGCCTCGACCACGGACCCGCTGTCGCCTTCTCAGCCATGCCTTCTCATCTAGCCCTCCTACTCTTCCTGGCTTCAATGGCTACTACCATCTCCTTCATCTCCCCGGTGATCGCCTTCAACTGCTACCAAGGAAACCACAAGCAGAAAAAGTCGGTCACATGTCCAGAAGGCGTAGAGGAGTGCACAAAATCGGCAGCCAAAAACGCGAATGGGAAATTCAAATCAGCGGGGTACGCCTGCTCTGGGATCAAGTGCAATACAGTTAAGCAGTTCTCGCAGCTGCTCGGAGAGGGCGTCAGGTGTGACGGTTGCTGCACGGTAGATGTGGTGAAAGCTGGAAAAGGAATTGTACCTGGAGACAAGCTGGAGACGTGCTGCTGCGAAGGAAACAACTGCAATGCCGCAGACAAGATCGGCAAGAGCGGGATCCATTCCTCCTGGTGGGCATCGCCATCGCCGCCCTCATTCATCTTCATCAGTTGCAGTGAAACCAGACAGGACCAGACAAGATAGCAGTCGTCTTCATGATACTCAACAGTCACACAACTACGTACTAATCTACTTATGTAGGCTATATCTCTCTCATGCTCTTGTGATTCACAATACACCAGCTCTCGTATGTACTGTACACTGCTCTTCTGTATGCCATACTCGTGCTCTCGAACTGTCTATACCATATCTTTGCTCTCTCTGCTTGAACATAACTCTCGGCATAAAGTACGTACGTACAAACTCAGCCCCATTACACATTGATTTAGGACTGCGGTTCGGCATTTTGTGTCCCGGCGCATATCCCACAGAAATTGTTTAGATTATGGTAGTATTTTATTTGACGTTTGAGCAGTACTAAAAAATCAAAACAGCGATCCAAGCGGACATTCCGAAACTCGAATTCAGTTTTGCCCAATGCGGACATTCCGAAAACTCAAATTCAGTTTTCGTCCTCTTTGAGCGGAAATGCCAATAGCCGCATCTTCCGATTTCTTTCGCTCTTCTGGACCCGGCGGTATTCTTGCTCTTCGCGTGGCCTCTTGTGCAGTCGCTCTTCTTAAGACATATGAGCACAAGAGAAGCAGTTTGAAAAATTGGGCAGCCAGTGCGTGAGTCGAACACGCAACGCAGAACGGGATTACGCCCCTATTAGCGCACACCACTATCTGACTGCACAGCTCAATTTCTCAAACTCCCACTCTTGTACTTTGGTCACCGGACTCGCACACGCTCTTTTGTTGGCACGCACAGACGTGCGGCACTGTTGTCGCTCTTCTTCCTTTCTCTTAAGCCGCTTCTTCAAACAACCCAGGCATCTCGTCCAGCCTTCGCCTCAACCACCAACCCGCTTTCGCCTTCTCAGTCATGCCTTCTCACCTGGCCCTCCTACTCTTCCTGGCTTCAATGGCGACCATCTCCTTCATCTCCCCGGCAATCGCCCACAAGTGCTACTTCACGTTTGGAGACCCGCCGGGATCATGCGAAAATCCGGATGCGACGCCCCGATGGAACGCTCCTAGGCTGTGAAATCTCATGCGACGACCACAAGGAGTACGTCAAAGAAGTAGCCGCAGCAGGATCAGTATCCTGCGATGACAGTTCCGGCTGCTGCACGGGAAAGGCGCCGAGCGAAACGAAAGACGAACGCATTCCGGGTGGAAGTGGCAAGTTTACGTGGTGCTGCTGCACTGAAGACAGCTGCAATGACCCGAAATCTACTACAAATTCGAATGCCGCAGACAGCATCGTCAAGAGCGCAATCCGCATCCTCCAGCTCGGCGTCGCCATCGTCGCTCTCATCCATCGCCATCAGCAGTGAACGAAGCTCACAAAGGCCCCAACGAGTCACCTGCATGATACACTTTACTCAATAAGGTTCACATTCATATCTGTCTTACGTACTCTCGTGATTCGCAATGCACACTCTTCTCATACCGTACAGTGTACACTCCTGTATTACCTACTCGTGCACGTGCTCTCGAACCAAACCTTTGCACTGCAAAAATACGTAACGGTTCCAGGAGCCTCTTCAGTACATTTCGGATGCATAATAGACTTGCCCTAAGCACTGCGGACTTCTTTTAGACGTCTAATGCATGGATTGCGGTGCCATTTCAGGCACTATTTTTTGATGTACCCGCCTCGTCCGTTTTCGCCTACATCTCTCATACTCTTGTGATCCCACTGTGTACATCAGCTAGCTCTCGTACTGTGTTGTGCGTGCACTCCTGCATCCTGCTGTTCTGTATGTCATGATACTCGTGCTCGTGTACCTTTGCTCTCTCTGCTTGTATGTACAGACATAATTCTCGACAAAGTACTACGTACACAAACAGCGAGAAGCAACAGCGCAGTATTTTTGGCAGTTTTGAATTAGCCCTTTGACTCTCGATCTTCTTGAACTTGACCCGTTGGCATTCTTGTTTTTCGCGTGCGTCTTGCGCAGTCGCTTTTCTTCCTTGCTCTACCATCGCTTCTTCCCACAACCCAGGCATCTCGTCCAGCCTTCGCCTCAACCACCAACGCCCGCTGTCGCCTTCTCCAGTCATGCCTTCTCATCTGACCCTCCTACTCTTCCTGGCTTCAATGGCGATCATCTCCTTGATCTCCCCGGCAATCGCCCTCAAGTGCTACAACGGAGACACCAGCGACAGCAAAGAGTCGACGGAGTGCAAGCCGCCGGACGACAAATCCTGCTCCAGAACGAAGGGAGAAAAGGCAGCGATCTACGGCTGCAGCGAACACAAGTGCGACGCCCTCAAGTCCAACATGGAAGCAAATGCACAAGGAGTTCAGTGTGACGGTGCCTGCTGCACGGGAACAGCGAAG
>JASAMW010004901.1:0-21170 GCA_030247985.1 Epsilonema sp. ZAB3_2
ATCTTCGTACATACTGCATACAGCACGTGCGTCACGCAGACACAGGGGACGAGCATTGGCCTGGAAAAGCGTCACGTAGGGGGAGGGATGTCGCTGGATTGCGTGCCGTAATATACGGATCTCCCCTATGGATAGGTGCATGTACGAAGAGCACGTGAAGTACTGTATGCAGAGTGATGCCTGGCGCACCTTTTCCGACGTCCAAGGCAGACGCAGAGAGGGAGTGTTGGTCGGCGTGGAGAGGGTATCCGCAGATCTCCGTCTCCTCCACCTTCGGGTCCTTGCTGTGCTCGGGACAGAGAACGCGCAGGCGCTTGCAGTAGGTGGCGTTGGACTTGTTGTAGACGTCGCAGAAGAGGTCGTAGAGGTTGTTCTGGCTCTTGTAGGCCGAGCCGTAGCTGGTCTGCGCCTCGTACTTGCTGAAGCACTTGAGGATGTGGCGTAGGGCGCCGCGCGCCGGCGTCTCCAGGCCGCACGTGGGACAAAAGACGCACGAGTCCCCCTCCTCCTGCGCTCGCTCCTACGCACAACACAACACCCTCAGCTCTGCTTCTCACATACTACTCTGCTCATTTCGCACTCGGCTGTGGATGTACCTGTTCGTCCGGGGCGACTCTGTACTCCTTCGCCTTTCGTACCCAGGTGGCCAGATGCTGATCGGCCTCGTCCAGCAGCACCAGCTTCTGCCTGCTCTCCTCTCGCCGCACAAACACCCGATCCAACTGCATGCGATTATTCAGCTCAGCCACCGACGGATTGCGTCGCCAGTCCTCCATTCGCCCTTCAATCACGCACCAGCCTCACCACATGCCTCTACGTATCATGTCAACGGGTGTGACCCTGAATAAGCACGCACTCACCGGGCAACACTTCGCACAGTCTGACTTTAGCCATGTGAATGCCGCACTCGTCCGAACAGTACTTGGAGTGCGGACGCGCCTCTTTGGTGCACTGGACGCCGAAGCACTGGCGAGGCTCCGCATCCGCCTCTTCCTCATCCTCCGATACCAAACCAGCCTCACGCATAAACTCCTGATACTCACGAACGCTCTGGCGTGTACCTACAGCAGCATACAACATGCAACCTCCATCAGAACACTCGCACATGCTGTACCTACAGTTACACAATGTGAAACTACACACATAGTGCCTTTGTGTTGCACAGTCTCTCCGCGTCCGCACCTGCTCCTTTCTTGGCGTCCTGAGTCTTTCGTCGATGATGCACATTCTTCACCTTCACCCGCTGCTGCTGTTTCTTCTTCTTCTGCTGCTGCTGCTTGCTGGCCTGCTGCAGAAGTCCGGCGTTGACGCATCGCCTCAGCTTGCATCCTGCTCCGCCCATACTGTCCAGTATTCCGGCGCCGAAGCGGGCGCGCGCACTGCACACCTCGCACTTGCCGCAGTCCTCCGTGCGGAAACAGCCGATACACTTGCCGCACCGCTCGTCGCCCCCGCCCCCACTCAGCGGCGTGGAAGCTGGAGGACGCCCGCGTTTCCTCGCTCCCTCTTCTGTCGACTGCTGTCGCTTCATCAGGCTTCTTGTCTCCTCCACCGACAGAGCCTTCGATCCACTTGTTTTCTGAACCAAACTACGCACAGTACATACTCCTGCCACGACCCAACTGCTACGTTAGCGGAAGCAGCGTTCATTTCTCTGGTTATAGGTAAGGCAACCTTATGGTGATAGTCGATTTCCAAGGAAGGATCTTTTTCCTGACAGGGCGGACAGTAGAACTTCTTGATATTCTTGGCCAGAGCCGCAGTCACTTGGACGCAATCGCCATGAAACCACTCCTCACACGCATCGCAAGCTATCATGAAACGATCCTTGGTCTCTGGCTTCCGGCATATACAGTACACCTTCGCCTCAGCACCCGCATCCGACATACTATCAACTGTGAAATCTGCAAAAAGCTGCATGTGTGTGTGTTGTACCATAGACCAGACTACAAAAGCAAGAGGTAGCGGTGGGCAGAAACAACTGCCTTTCATCAACAAAGCCAGCAAACAACCATAAAATATATTTTTGTTGGAACGTCCATCTTCAAAATTGCTCAAAATAAACAATCTTCTGATTATATCGTAAGGTCAGAACAGCAAATTGCATTCTTACAAAGCATAAATGCCACAACATTGGCCAAATGGGAAAGGCACAAACGACTCGACTTATGGAAAGTGACAAGTAAAAACACAGGAAGACTTGCGGCACAAACTGCCCTCAACGTCAGACAGACATCACACCAAAGTACCTGTCTAGAAGTGAATGAAACACACAATAATTATGAGTAAAACAAAAGTATTTTCTCACAAAGAAAAGAGAAACACAAAGTGCACTACCCTGAAAACCTTTACCTTTGAAAAACATAAATGAAGCTACATATTTTCTGCAACTATGCCACGTGCACACAATCAACACCTGTTATGCCTAATTCTGGAGCACCCGCGATTATGCATGAACGAAGATTGGCGGCACCCTTGATTGGCACTACAGGAAAGACAATGTATGTGCACGTACACAACCATTATTCGTTTGCCATGACGCGCGCGCGTTTCCTTTATTGCATTTGAAGCATGCGTAGATTCTGTTGCAGTATGATCGCTTTGCAATCTTGGAAGACGCAGCGGACATTCTCCGTGTCCACGGCCGTGGTGTAGTGATGGAAGATGGGCTTGCGCTCATCCTTACGCGTCGACAGGAACAACTGCAGCAGGTAGGCCTGCACATCCCCCACACTACTCGCGTCACCATGGAAATCCGGGTGATAACGACGAATATCCGAATGGGGAACTTTCTCTGCAACCACAACCACACAGATATGCACGGTTGCTGCTTGTTTGCAGTATGTACGAATGTAGCTACAGTACAGTTCTCCTAATTTTCCCTGTGTTTCCTTCCCAAGTGCATTATCTACGTATGTACAATATACGTTTTACGGAGGCGCGTGTCAAGAGTACGCCACACACGTTGTGTGTATGTAAACTAACGGTGAATTCACCGCATGTACGAGTTGAGTATAAGAACAGAGGAAAATTCATCGTGAGTTTGCAACCAACCACATGTGAACATGTGAGAAAAAATTTCGTGTGAACGAGAAAGTGAGAATGCAAAATACCGTGAGTTTACTCACCGCGTGTGCAGCGCACTAATGTCAGTATTTCTTACCATGGAGGAGATCTGTTTTGTTGAGGAAAAGAATGAAGGAGACAGAAACGAAAGCTGGACAGTTAACGATGGTTTGAAAGAGACTGCGAGACTCAGTCACGCGATTCGTACGCCGATCCTCAAGCAGTACCTGGATTTGCAAAAGAACAGTCAACACAATATGGGCGGGGTAGATAAATTGTAGTTGTTTTCTTCTCGGGCGTTATCATATACAGTACATTTTCTCGAAAATTGCCTCTGGCTTCCGCGGCGATTGCATAATAGTGTGTACTATGGACAGCACTAATAAATACTGCCCACAAAACGCCGTAAAAACAGGGATAAATTACGACAACGGCTAAGCCCGACAGGATATAATAGCGAAAACATCTATAGGTACGTGCGTAATGTGCATACACAGCGGAGTGCCACATTTCCAGTCCAGCATTGAAGATATTGTACGTACCTGATCGTACTCATTGGATGCGACCAAGAACAAAATGGAAGTGATGCCTTCGAAACACTGAAACCACTTCTGACGCTGAGAACGCTGACCACCCACATCAATAAACCTGAACAAGCCATAGCAGCCACTGGAAAGCTACAATGCTTGCACTACCTTATGATAAAATCGTACCTAAATGGCACCTTCTGGATGCAGCAGTGATATTCTGTGATGCCTCGCGTCGCCTTGCGACACAGCAAAACATCCCTGTTGGTGGGCACATAATTCTACACACAGTACACGCGGGCTTTTGATTGGACAGAACAGAATGCAGGTAAGGCAGAACACAAGTAATTACAACACATATGTACGGATAATACAGTGGCCGAATTGCCTTACATGTTGAGCGATGCGATTGAGATGGTCAAAGAAGTATTCCAGCGAATCAGCCTGCAACAAACAAACTTAACTTAACTTAACAAACTTTATTATTTACCGCTACTTACGTACTTGTACAGCATGCGTATTGCAACATTTGGGATTGTCTTACTGACGAGGCCCGGTCCCAAATTCAGATCAACCATTTGTCTAAGAATAAGGGCCGAAACAAATGGTTGGTCAAAAATAATCGTCAATTTAAAAAATTTTTTGCGCTTATTTTCACGGGTATGTTATATGCTATCACTGGATATACAGTTGGTAGTAGAAGTTCATTTTTTATTACGTAGTGTATACGGCAGTTGCAATAAATATTATTGTAATTGTTCACATACCTAAAACAATTTACCGTATTTTTGGGTGTTTGTATATATCCCGCCAATGTATAACCCCATTGATAAAACATTTTGTCTCATGTATAATATTAGGAGTCTATACAATACGTATATCCCCCTGGTGAATAACCCTACGTACTGCAGGGTACCTGAAACTACCTATGTGTAAGCTGGTAGTAATCATCTTACGAGCTGAAACAGGTGTCTGTTTCGAAAGGCGGTTTGTATTGCCAAATCGCGCCACAACTCTTCCACCAAAGGCGCGTATTCAGAAAAGGTACAAATGTCCATAGTGCGAGCAGACGCAGCATCCAAACTAAACAAAAAGTACCCAGACTCCATTCTTTTTGCTCTGCAACACAACCGTACAACAAACACTACGCAGCTACACCCCAATACAATGCTACAACAAAACATAAAAAGTCTGGATTTTTTTGAGATACAAAAGACAGTATGCCATCAGAAAACTCCTCGCTTAGATAAAACTTATACGTATGAAACCAGTTTTAAACCGATACCCACCTTAGCCTGCGGCACCGCCAGCTCCACAAGGTCATGAATTCCGACATCAGTTCCTCATGATTTTGCCTAGAGGTACATAACTGAAGGGTAGGGAAGACAGCCAATGAAGAACTCTACTCTAGGAGATTATGACCGCGGCGGCGCGTACAAAACTACCGCGCAGTGCTGCAGACTAAGGTGGGTATCGGTTAAGTTTTAGCCCATGGGCTTACCGGGTATATGTATGTACGGTGCATCAACCAGATAACAATCACAACTGTTCACAGGTTACTTTTACCTGAAAAGTTTATCTGCTGCTGCTTGTCTGTTGGATTCTTGCCAAGGAAAGGAGAGCTTCTGTCTAGCATCGATAAGTACTCGCATGCCATTGATCACGTTCTGATGGATAACAGTGCGGCATTCTCGCAGTTCATCCTCTGTAAATTCGCCCCTGCCATATATGATGGTCATCTGCTTGAGAAACGTCGACTTCCCAGACTCTCCGCTTCCAAGCATCAAAATACTCACCTACAATGGGAGGGAACGCAACGTTTCCAATATCATTCAGCCCTGTAGCTAGCTGTAACAATACCGTATTTACCGGGTAATATCCCCAATATACTGTAAATCCCCGTGAATAAGCTCCAATTAGACCCTTCAATTCACAACAGCCCCGAGAGGCGTTACACACCGCCAAATACGGTATTCTGACCTGTCCTTTGATGGCCCGTTCACAACGAACGCTGTCAACGCAGATATCGACGTTCGACGCAGATATCGACGTTCGACGCAGATATCGACGTTCGACGCAGATATCGACGTTCGACGCAGATATCGACGTTCAACGCAGATATCGACGTTCGACGCAGATATCGACGTTCAACGTAGATTATGGAAATCTACGTAAATCTGTATTTTTCTCCAATAATAACGCCGGCATAGATGATGATGTTGTTTGGTACGTACGTACGTATTTACATCAAGTTTTACATCCACAGAGCGGTATCATCACTGCGCTCCGCACGCATCCCTTGCCGAACTCAGCAGAGCTTCAGCGGGTGCGCTCAGCTTCGCGGCGCTTCTGCCTGCCTGCCTGCCTGCCTCCGCTCCGCTGTTGTCGGCCGCGGCTCCGCTGCGCTGCGCTGGCTGTGGCTTGGCTGGATTGGTGGATTGATTGGATTCGTCATCGTGCGTGATCATGTCATGTCGTGATCGTGATCGTACACAGTACTAACTGCAGCACATTTTTTGCAGCCTTTTGCGCTGTCGGGTAAATTATGTGGAACCAATAGCCAAAGGAAGCAAGGTGCGTAAGAAGCCACGCATCGTACAGTATTCGTGTGTGATTCGAAGACAAACAATATCTGAAAACGATGACGGAACCATCGTTGGTACTTTAAAAGGTAGGACGTAGGACAACCACGGTCTTGGGACAACACGATAGGTACATAGCATGCATACTCATACTCATTGCACTTGCACGTTTCTTTTGTTGTTGCTTACCAACGATCCGAGAAACATTCGACTTGCGCGGCGGTCGTTGAAGCCTTTGCATGTTCTGATCTTGTGAAAGCCTCTCTTCATCGTTCAGCTCGTCCCTAAAATCATAACTGTGTATCGGTGTTACAAGGTGTTGTTACTACCTCGTAATTTCACCTACAGCATGAGTCTGTCACCCCTATTTATTTTTATGAGTCTGTCACCCCTTAGGAAAATGAGGTGCTGTAATAAATTTGCTCATCAGATGAGCGACAAGACGCACAGCGACAGCTTCATTTTTTCGTGTTTTTCTTGCGGCGGGCAGTCGGATAGTGGCGAGGATCGAGCGATGGGGTGGCTACAGAGATTTTTGTTGGGCCCAGTCTTTCTTCTACTAACAGCAATGCAGAAGCAGCTACTGTGCGGGATTGTGCTGGCTGTTCTGGCGAGTGTCACCTTTTTCTGTTGCCCCAAGCGCAAGCCCAAAGCATCACCGAAAGGCGCGAGCCAACGAGGAGCAGTGGAGGACGGTGGAAAGAGCACACAGCCTGGCAGCAGAAAGGAGAGCCGTGGCCACCATTCAAAACCCCCAAGGAAGAAGGACGCGAAGAGAAAGTGGCACAAGAAGTCGAAGAAGATGGGCGGAAAGAGCAAAGGGGCATCGAGGACATTCAAAAAGAAGAGTAGTAGCACAGAGGCGACGCAGAAATCCAAACCGACATCGGCGCCGAGACGTCAGCAGCATCAAGACAAGACGAGCCGAACGCAACGCTCACCGGTGGGTGGCTATCGCAAAGGAGGACGACTCTGGCTGGGAGGCAGAAGGGGAAAGGATCGGCACGTATGGAAGGGAAAGCGAATATCGATGAAGACGGACTCTCGATACGAGCTGGTGGTCACTCGAGATATGATACGCGCCAAGCTGGAGGATGCGACGTTGGACGAGGTGAGCGAGATCTCGGAACTCTCCCTTCATCCATCGGATCGTGCGGACGCCACCCAACTGCCCACTTGTGGACCTGAGGACACCAACTAACAATCAATCACTCACTCACTATAATAACTGTCTGACTCAGTATGTATGCAGTGTCGCTGTGTGTGTACTCGCCTGTCCGTTTTCTCGAAAATAAACCTTGATAATTATGTTTTTCTCCCCCCTCACCCATGCAACCCACCCCCCCAAAGGAAAGCTACCCTCTGGCTTGCTTCTGAAAAATGCGGGTCGTCTCCAAGAGAATGCTCGGGGAGGGGAAGCCGAGACTCGAGAGTGAGTAAAAGTTAGTGTGTAACTTGCTTCCTTTGACTATTTGTGTTGCTTTGCGTCGCGTCATACATAATTTACCCGATGACATAAAAGCTTACAAAAGTGTGCTGCGGTTGGACTGACTTGGACGAGGCATACATCTCTTTATAGTGATGGCGCGTTCACCAGACGTCCGTACGGACGTACGTCCGACGCATCTATATACATGAACCATGTACTCCTAGATACGTCGGACGGTCTAGGAGTACATTGTTTAAGTATATAGATACGGCGGACGTACGTCCGTACGGACGTCTGGTGAACGCGCCATCATACGCATATTACGACAAGGACTTCTAGATACGTTTCTTCTAGAAGTCCATGGTATTTTGTCAGACATTTTGACAAGGACTCTTATAAGTTTAGGAGTCCTAAGCTGATAGGAGTCCTTGACATTTTTATTTGACTTGAAGATTACCCGTTGGAATTCCGTAAGTGCTAAGTGCTGCGTAGACTTCTAAAAACGGGCACTTACTGAGGCGGACCGGTCACTTCGGCACTTACTGGCCCAAAGTAATACAGTATTGAGTGGTGCCTGACTGAGCGCTATAGGTGCTGTGAAATACTGAATAAGTGCTGCATAGAATACTGAAATCGGGCACTTACGGAGACGGACTGGTCGCTTTTGTACTTACTGGTTCAGGCTTAGGCTTAGGCTGAGGCTGAGGCTAGGCTTAGGATGAGGCTCAAGCTGAGGCTTAGGCTGAGGCCTACCTCTCTGCATTCAATACCTAAGCCTAAGCCTCAGCCTAAGCCAAAGCCTAAGCCTAAGCCAGTAAGTGCCGAAGTGACTGGTCCGTCTCAGTAAGTGCCGGTTTTAAGTTGTCTATGCAGCACTTATTCAGTAGTCTATGTCACCAAGCGCTCAGTAAGGTTCCACTCAATACAGCGTTACTTTGGTCGGTAAGTGCCGAAGTGACCGGTCCGTCTCAGTAAGTGCCGGTTTTAAGTTTTCTATGCAGCACTTATTCAGTAGTCTATGTCACCTAGCGCTCACTAGCAGGGTGGCCAACCCTAGTACTATAGTACTAAACCTAGTACTATTTCATGCCTGCCTAGTACCGAAAATTTGGCCTAGTACTTTTAGTACTATTCTAGTACTTTTTCAAGTCTGGGTCAGGATAGGGGAAATTTATTGTGTATGCGCACATAATGCTTGTTTTTGGGTACATTTTGGTGTAATTTCGAAAAATTTTCTCGCCTTCAGCGAGGTATTTCACGAAACTTTACACATTTTTGTTCAAAACGCTGCTCATCAGCAGGTAGTTTAGCTATTTACATTCAAATAAACGCAAAAAATTGTCGTTTTTTGCTGAACTTTGTTGGAATAGGCTTGATATTTGGCCAAAAAACAGGTATAGTACTGATTTAGTACTGATTTGGCAGGGCCTAGTACTATTGGCTCACTGGAATCTGGCCACCCTGCCACTAGTGCCTGGGCGGTAAGTGCCGGAGTGATCGGTCCGTCTCAGTAAGTGCACGAATGTGACCGGTCCGCCTCATGGCCCGTTCACAACGAACGCTGATATCGACGTCAACGCAGATATCGACGTTCAACGCAGATATCGACGTTCGACGCAGATATCGACGTTCAACGCAGATATCGACGTTCGACGCAGATATCGACGTTCAACGCAGATATCGACGTTCGACGCAGATATCGACGTTCGACGCAGATATTAGCGATCGCAGAAAAAAGTAGCAAACATCGACGAAAACTTGATGGAAATACGTACGTACGTACGTACCAAACAACATCATCATCTATGCCGGCGTTATTATTGGAGAAAAATAAAGATTTACGTAGATTTCCATAATCTACGTTGAACGTCGATATCTGCGTCGAACGTCGATATCTGCGTTGAACGTCGATATCTGCGTCGAACGTCGATATCTGCGTCGAACGTCGATATCTGCGTTGAACGTCGATATCTGCGTCGAACGTCGATATCTGCGTTGAACGTCGATATCTGCGTTGACAGCGTTCGTTGTGAACGGGCCATCAGTACGTGCCCGTTTTAAGTAGTCTACGCAGCACTTAGCACTTAGCACTTAGCACTTACGGAATTCCAACGGGTTTGAAGATTTTTGTTTTGTTCTTTGCTTTTTCAGGAAGCAAACAGTAGCGAAACTAGTAAACTAGCAAACGACCGCAAGGAAAAGGTACCTGGCAATGTCCAAAAAACGAGTGGCGACGTCGGAATTGAATCAGGACAACTGGAATCTAGAAGAAGAAGAAGTGGATGATAATGTAAGACAGTGAGCTGCATCGCACGCACAAGAGCCGAGTAAACAAACTGTAGTAAACTCACGGTGAATTCTCACTAATTCGCTGCATGTGTATGTGTTGGAGCATAGGACAACGGTGAATTCACGTCAATTGTGTGTAAACATGCGAGAAAAATGCACGTGGCGATGAGACTGGATGGAAACTTACTATATATCCCCCAGTGTATAGTAACTCATATTAGACCTCTCAATATTTTTGTATAGCGCCTGCTGGAGCTTCTTCCAAAATTACGATATGCATGCGATCATTACATGTCTTATTATTGTGGCTTTATTTCTTTAGCCCGGTCTGTTCAAGAAAGCCAGTACAACGGAATTGGCGCGCCGTCCTATCAAAGCCGCAAAAAGAAGGCTCGGTGACTCTAGAGAAGAAAAGGTAGGCCTATTTTACTGAGTCTGGCCGTTATGGAACTAAAGTCGTATTGCGTTTACTCGCAGAAATGGCGTAGGCCTACGTGAAGTGAACAGAAGTCCGCGTTTGCCATTCTATTTTACACAACACGACTTGAGTTCCATGCTAACTTCGTGGCCAAACTATGCATGAATATTCTGAAATACCTATATAGCCTATATGTTGATTGATTGTCCAGTGTCGTTAGTACCTATGGATGGTTGTGACGGAAAAGTTTTTTGGCGTTGCCTCCACTCCAGTATTTGCTGGGAAAGGGTATCGCCTGTTGGTCATACGCATGTATGTAATATTTGTATTTTCCTCATTTGATTGTAGCCCCGGGGGATATTTTCCGGTTTTACTGGATTTCTCAAATCTTCCTTCTCTTCTACCACAAGCAGCAATGGCAGTCAAGTGTCTGCTCAACCGTTAGGAGACGGTTCCTCGGTTTCTGCTGGTGCAGCCAAAGCTTTATCCTTCTCTGAAGCTTGCCGACAGAACAGCAGCCTGTTGCAAAAGACGGCATCTGAGATCTCTGAGCAGGCGAAGAAGACGGCGCATACACTGGCTATTCCAGCTACCAGCGGCAGCATCACCATGAAGCAAGAACGCGACTCTGCTTCCACTGTTGCAACGGACGCTGAGGAGGAGAAGAAGAAGAAGTACCTGTTGGGGTTGAAGTGTCTCAATCGGCAGGTATCAGACTGGGTCGCTGCGAATCTGGCTGAGAATCCATATGTGGACTTGACGCCGGTATTTCGCGATTACGAAAAGCACTTGCGCACGTTGGACGCCAAGGTTGTTGAGCGTGGGGCGAGTGGAAAACGGTTGAAAGTTGAATCGGAGGGAGGAGGAGAGAAGAAGAGGAAGGGAGCAGCTGCGTGTAGCAAAGAGGAGGCCGTCAAACTCAGCTTTGACTCTGTCGGCGACAAAGCTCAAACTGCAGGTAGACTGGGAAATAATCGCAAAGCCATTGGCTAGGGGTATGCACTTATATTAATTGGATTGAGCACTTATTTTAGGACCCGCAGTCTTTTCAGCTGGGATTTTTGGTGCGACGGGCGACAATGCGGCGAGTTCCGTGCAACCTACTGCGAAAGCGCAGCAATCTTTTACCAATTCGCAGACAGGTGCCCGTTCTCTCGATGGACTCTTTGCTCCTACAGCTACTGGTAATGCATATGCACAGTCGCAGTCACAACTCCTAAGCCATTAGGTCGTAGCCAGGCCACCAACCTTCACGGCGTGTTTTTATTCAAGCATAAAGGCTGGGTGCCGAACAAATTCAGTACAAAACAGGTGAACGCCAGTCTTTACGCTGGAAGAATGACGACGTTGCACGTTCATCCTTTGTGGCCATTTGTGCGAATAGATTGCGCTGCAATATTGTGCAATGCGGGACGAACGTACGTTCTATACGATACCTTTCAGAGCCGAAGAAGGGCTTGTATCCTCAACTGTTTCCGCCAGCGGAGTTCAAATTCGGGAGCAGTGCGTCTGGTGTGGCGAACTCGGATGTTGTCGCGGCAGAAAAGAGTGCTCAAGGGGCGTTCAGTTTCGGTCTGAAGGCGCCGTCCTCCAGTTCCACTGCTCCTTTTCGATTTGGCGCTGTGGCTCCAGCTGCTCAGGCGCCCAGTTCTACTACTGACAACAACACTCAAGGTACCTATTGCATGTGCAATTTGAAGGTTAGACCTGGTGGGTGACCAATTGTTCTATGGCTGAGGAATGTCTTTACTTCGCACCTTGCCTCGCACCTTGCTTGGTACGAGAAAGTAACAGCTCGTGTAAACTCGCGTGTGTATGTGACGAGAAGATGCTCGGTGCGATTAAAAGTACTCACGCGGTCAGACTGCTTAGCAGGTGGGAGTTCTAGTCGGTCCGTTCTCATCGGTTCTTATGTTTCAATGCGAAAGATAATATGCTCTGTACGAGTAAGTTTTCCTGTCTGATGTCGTCTATTGATTATATCACATGAATAGTTGTCTGGTTCGTTTTTTTATGTACAGACGACGAAAGCGAATACGTTCCTCCGCAATCTGAATTTGTGGAATGCCAAGAAGAAGGCGCATACTATCAGAAAAAGTATGGACCAGGGTTCGTACAGATCCTTTATATCCTTTATATCCTTTAAAAGTCCTTTTTTTAGACAGGCATCCTTTATATCCTTTAAATATCCTTTATTTGGCCAAGGGATCCTTTATAAATTTTTTGAGCACGTTTCCATCAGTTTCAGACTGAGACATTGCAAAAATTTCTCGCCTTCGGCGAGTGTTTCGTGCTGCTTTACCAATATTTTTATGGTATCCGCGCAGCCAACTTCAATTTTTCAATATTTTTTCTTGCTTGATGTTAATTTGGCTTCATATTATGTTTCATGTTTCACAATTTTTTCATCAGTTGCAATGCTCCTCGTTGATAATTTTTGTAAGTAGTAATTTCTTGGCTACCTACACCTACTACTGACAAAACGATAGCAATTTCCTGATCAGCTCATGCCATGCAGCTGATCAAACAGCTGAACAAAATTTTTGCTTCAGCTTTGCTGAACTTGCTATAATTAGTGACCAATAAGAGAGGGGTGGTCAAAATTTATTGCTTTTGCAGTTGACTGGCACTTTGAAGATGCAGATAAGCTTTGTTTGCAAGGCTTCTCTGTGGATTAGAGTAATATTACTGGAGGAGCATAGGGATCAGATAATATGATATAGGAGTTCAAAACATAGAAAATGAAGTACCTATGCGCAGTAAGATAAGCTCCATTATGGAATCCTTTATTTTGTACGGGATCCTTTGAAAAATTTTGGTCCCTTCTGTACGAACCCTGGTATGGACAGAATAGTTTATTCGACTGCTCAACAAAAGATGCCGAATTTACGTACTGTATATGGTCTTGCCAGAGAATGATCGGTATGGAACTTAGCCCGTGCCGCGCAAACTTACACAATACTCCTGACGACATGTGCACAAACTACGGACAGAAATTTGCGTTTGTCTTCAACATAGTGTGTAGCTCGGACAGAGTTCTATAGCGAACAACTCTGGAAGGCCAGACTGTGTAGTACAAGCTTCGATTCAGGTGCAAGCTGTTCTACAAGAAGGGGGAGAAGTACCAGGAGAAGGGTGTCGGAACACTCTATTTGAAGTCCATGGCAGAGCAGAAACAGGGCGCAGACACTGGTGAAAGAACCCAGCTGCTCGTGCGAACTGGAACTAATCTAGGTTAGCCATATACAGCTATGTGTAGCTGTCCTTATACTTGTTGTATGTTCGGTCCAGTAAGAGAATGCGGTGATTTTCGAATTCCTGGGTAAGACTTTTCACGCGGAATAGCACAAAATTTAAAATGCATCGAGTCTTTCGCGACTTCGGAAGTCTCCGCATTCTTTCAATCGACCGACCTTAGGCGCTTGTGAGTTGTGTAATGATCGGCCGAGGTTGGTTTTACAGGTAGTATCCTGTTGAACATTCTGCTGGGCCCTCATATTCCAAGTACTCGCGTGGGCAAGAATAACGTGAGTCTGGTGTGCGCTCCTAATCCGCCATTGCCCGATACGGAGGAGCCTACTCAACCTGCCACCTTCCTCATTCGGGTGAAAACTGAAGGAGAAGCTGACGAACTACTGAAGAAGATACAGGCAGCTTCCGTTTCTTCTAAGTGTGCGTCTTGATTGTGAACAAGTACAAGACCACCTATACTGTGAACCGCGGCAGCGCAAGCGTCAGTCTACGCACAGAGCAGTAGTGAATGAAAGACGCTATTTGTATGCCATGCGTATGCGTAGGTGGTGTGTTTGTAACACCTGTCCTTTGTGTTGCGATTTAGCTCTATAGTCTGGCGTCAGAGAGTTCGCTATGGTCCGTGTTGCGTAAAATATAAAAGTCTGCGTACATGCAAACTGTGCAACGCGGGTCAAGTTCCATAGCACACTCTCTTTGACCAGACTATGGCGTCTAGTTCCGACGTTTATTAGCGCAGCAAGGGATGAATGGATGATTGAATGGATGCAAGTGTACTTCGTGTTTCCTGTTATTGTTCCTTGTTCCTACTACAATAATCTTGAAGAATGGAAGCGCCAATAAAAGCATGTTGAGGAACCAATAGCGCAATGTGCTGTTTCGCTTTGTTGAACTTGATGAATTGCCAATGACAATTCAATGGCAGGATCTGTCCTCCATATTTTTACTTTGACTTACGCAACGATAAATGTGCCTGTCGTGCTGGTGATGGGTACGTCGTACAATATGAATGAATGTTGTAGAGAGAGGAGGTGACGTCGCGCGATGGGTTGAATACTCTTCCGATACGCTCCACAGCTAATAAGAAGGACATATTGAGCGCATGCCTGCTATGCTTAGCCCAGTATTGGATTTCTAGCTTCTATGGGTAAGCAACGCATACGTATGCGTACTGCACTGTTTTCTATGCTGTGCATAGATAGCTAGTAGCAGCGAGCTGCGAACGCTAACGGTTGTGTACATAACATACAACGTGCAGTGTGTGCAATAGCTAAAGTACGTATGTGTAATTTCAGTCGGCGTACGCGCGTATATTTAGTGCATGAAACTGCGGAGTGCGTTTTCGCTACTATAATATTATATCAGCTTGAGTTCTAGCATGGAGCTGTGTGTGTGTGAGAGAGAGAGAGAGACATGCCTTGTTCAGCTTGTGCTACTGACGCAGTCTAGCTCTGATTCAATCAAATCTCTAGATTTATAGGTAATGCAGAATTCTAATTGCGTATTGTATCTAGTTTATATCCAAATGTTCTGTTCGAGATGTACATACGACACGGGTAAAGGGAGACTGCGCTTTTATTTTGGGCTTTGGCCGATATGAAGTTTGCGCAGTGTTTACTGCGGAGACAATGAAAATTGTGAGAGTCCTCTAATTTTTTCCTGAGGGCTGTCTGAGTAGTGAGTACTGATCTCAGCTTCGTGACTTCGTGTACATGTTCACTTTTTCCGCGCTGATATTCTCACTGTCAGCATTCGCCTTACGGCAGTGCTATATGTATCAAAAGATAGTAGGGCTAACGGCTTTGCAAAGTGTTTCCCGTGCTTTCCTGAGATTTCCATACGATAATTAATCCTTGTTTTTCCAAGAACCTTTTATCATGTAAGCCTACATGTTTTTTGTTTAGGATGTCTTTTCACGTAGTCACTTTTCTGGTCACAGCATCGCCAAGGAATCTCCCTGGACACATTCCGTCGCATCCTGGTCATTCCTCTCTCGTGTTCGTGCAAGTGAATGCCTAAATCTGCAACTTCAACGTATGGTTTGGCTGAGAACGGAGATACAGAGAGTAGGAGTAGAGTAGGAGTGATGGGCGAAGCGAAAGTGGCTATGGAGGGACTGGGGCTGCATAAGCCGCCGAGCGATCTGTGTCCCCGACTGCTGGACTACATAGTGCTGGTGGGCAACCGGAACCCGGGTCGACGGACGGCCAGCTCCCGAACCGCGTCCATTTCCGAGCGCGTGGAGAACGCGACTCTCCCCGCAGCCGCCGCCACCAGCACCGTCCACAATCCGGAGCTCCTGCGTCGCTACCCGTTGGCGGACCACAAGGACTTCGTGCTGCCGCCGGACGTGACGCTCTTCTGCCAGCCGGAAGGATGCATCACGATGGGGCCCCGCCGTCTCTCCTTCCGCGAAACCGCCAGCTTCGTCTTCACCCTCACGGAGAAAGACTCCGCCAAAGTGCGCTACGGCATCTGCGTCAACTTCTACCGGCCCTTCGACCTGAAGCCCGGCGGAGCTGCCTCGGAATCATCGCCGCATGCGAAGCAGGAGGAGAAGGAAGAGGAGGGCGGGAGGAAGCGGCGCAGTGCGCGGAGGAGGGGCGGCCTCGGCATGCGCAAGTGTCACACGCTGACCAGTCTCTGTCTCATCAGCCATCACCCCTTCTTCTCCACCTTCCGACAGACGCTCACACTGCTGCGCAAACTCATCGACGCCTGCAACCAGCGAACTTGCACCAAGAAGACCGGTGGCGGCAAACTGGGAAAGTAAGGAGAGTAGCAATCGATGTGGATGTAGGTGGAGAGGGTGGATGTACTGTGTTGTGCAGAGATGCGGTGTGGAATGTGCTGTGCGGGCAAGTGACGGAGAATATTCCTCCGGTGATTATGCACGAGATTCGGGAGCTGGAGACGTGGATGCTGAAGCTGCTCAGCGCCCCCGTTCCCGTGCCCGGAAAAACACGGGTCCAGGTATGAACAATATGCGGTAACGCGATTGGGTTGGTCGATAGCGACCCCGTGGTATTTAGTGAAAGTTTGGATCGGTGTCTGTGGGATCGTCGACCTTGTTCAATCATCTGGGAGCGGAAAAGGAGGAGTGAAAAGAAGAATTGACAACAAAATGACGTCAACGACCCCGCAGACATCGATCCACACGTTCACTAAATACCACGGGGTCGCTATCGACCAACCCAATCGCGTTACCGCAGTTCAGCATTGCAGTTTCACTCCACCCACTTGTGCACTCTGTGTACCTGTAGTACCTACTACGTATCTATTGAACCATTTGGTGTTGTTGTGTTGTACAGTTGGAAGTTCTTCCGTCGGAATTAGCTGATCCGTTGCTCTTCGCGTTGCCGGATCACACGCGCTTTTCCCTGGTGGATTTCCCCCTGCATTTGCCACTGGAGCTGCTGGGCGTGGACTCTGTGGTCAAAGTACTCACTTGCATCATGCTCGAGTACAAGGTGAGCACTCTTTGTTTTGCGTCCTCTTGGCAGCCTTTCCTGGCTAATTTTATTGGACTCTTGATTCTTGAAGGTGGTGCTGCAATCTCGTGACTACAATGCGGTGACAATGAGCGTGTTGTCTTTGGTGAGTCTGATGTATCCATTGGAGTACATGTTTCCCGTCATCCCGCTCTTACCGGCCTACATGAGCGGAGCTGAACAGGTAACTTTGCGCGCCATCCGTCCACACAATGTACATGCTTACGTTGCGCCCACCTTTCACTGTAGTCGGCTTCTAGAGCGAAGGGATTACGCGCGCTGCTTATTTGCGCGGAATAGTACACAGACACGTCCTTCACTCTTGTGGAAGTAGAATCATGCAGTTTACTACGGAGAACGGACAGCGGGCGCGGCCGATTTCAGATGATAGGCAGTAATAGCTATGTACTGTACATACGATGGCTGTCTTTGTTTGTGTGTTGCAGCTGTTGATGGCTCCGACGCCGTACATAATCGGCGTGCCGGCGTCCTTCTTCCAGCACAAGCGCTTCTACAAGCTGCCGAACGACGTGGTGTTGGTGGATTTGGACGCTAATCGGGTGGTGCTGCCGGAGGGCGTGCGCTTTCCGCAGATGCCGGAGCCGGAGCACGCCCAACTGCTGGAGCACATGCGGCAGGCTCTGAGCAGTATGACTGCCAGCAGGAGCGAAGACACCAAACAGCAGCAGCAGCGACTCCTCAGCTTCGGAAACGACACCGACTCCGTCGATGTGGCCACTAGGGTCGCCATGGTAAGCAACCTGAAGCCTCATAGCAGCGTCAGTTGGGCCGCGTTCAACGCATACACGTACGACGTATTTTTGGGGAAGCCCCAGGGGGAAAAAAAAAAAGAGGCCAAGGGGGGAAAGAGGGGGGAAAGAAAAAAAAAGGAAAAAAGGAAAAAAAAACAAGGGCCAAAACCAGGGACAGGGGGGGAAAAAAAAACGAAGGAAAGACAAAAGTACATCAACGTAGACAGCGTACGTACGGAGCCATGCGCACACACGGCGTACTTGTACGTAGGTACATATGCCGAGCGTGTACATCTACGTATTTGCATCTGAAAGCGACCGAGCTCATCCGTCGCTACTGCAGCCTACCACCACCACCTGTAGGCGTAGGTACATACGTAGAGATGGAATGGCGCTGTTCAGGTTCGCTTTTTCAACTCTCCGAATATCATGGCGAACTTCACGGAGCATACGCGGACGCTGCGACTGTACCCGCGTGCGGTGGTGGCGCTGCAGCTGGACAGCTTCCTGCGCAGTCGACGACAGCGCACGGAGTTCGTGACGCAGCTGGCGCGCACTCAGGCCGTGGAGTTCTTCGCCGAGTGGAGCCTGTGTCCCAAGAACGAGGCCTATCTACGCGTGCAGACGGGGGTGGTGGATCCGGCGCAGATCGGCGACAAAGTCCGCTGGTACCGCGACCAACTCCAGCCCCTACACTTCAACGTCTACCAGCCCAATTCCACGCTGGCGGCCGCCTGGCAAGCTCTCGGCTCCGAAAAACAGGCACCCGAAACTGAGCTCACTGGTTAGACACGAACGGAAAGCTGCGCATGTTCTGTGGACGGGGTTACGCGTGAGTGTGTGCTGTGTCATGCTGTTGGGTGTGTTGTGGTGTAGATGAAAGCGGGGATAGCGGTGGGAGTGAGAATGAGGGGGAAGGCGGAGGAGGCGGCAGTGCGAGCACCAGCAGCTCCCTCTCCAGCATCAACGATCTCGTCTTCGAAGCGCCCAGTTTGGACTCCTTTGATCCCCTTGCAGGTATCATCTAAGTACTGCGCACCTCACCTCACATCGTCTGAGTTCAAAAATAACCGTGCAGTGCGGATATTTCCGCATGAGCATTTATAGAGAACAGACGAGATATACAGTGGCGTATGCCTGTATGTATTACGTTGGTGGATTGTGCAGATTTCGGTTCGTGCGCTCAGCCGTTGGGTGAAGTGAACGACGTGTACGAGGAGCCGTTGGCGCTGGAGCTGCCGGATGCGACAGGCGGGGTCGGGGCCGGGACTCGGGGGGCGGAGAGCAGTCAGAGCTCGGGCAGGAGCAGCCCCTCCTCCATCTCCACCTCCGCCATCGACTCAGAGGCGGACTTCGCCCGACTCGCCGAAAACATGCTCATCAAAACCGACAGAAATGTAGCTAGTAGGATACTGTGGGGTAAACCCGGACACCTAAGCTTTTCTGAACTTGCCGCTTCAGCAAATGATGAACATAGTAGCTCATTTGAAAGAGGAGAGTTCAAGTAATCGATCGGTAGAATACTTGTCTCAATCGGTCGTATGGTTGCTGAGATACACTAGGTGTCCGGGTTTACTCCCGTGTCCGGGTTTACCCCACAGTACCCTATTACTCACTCGACGGAATAAGAAACGTCGGTTCACAAAGGAATGCGGAGATTTCCGTAGCCATAGTAGTCGTTGGCACCCTTTTTGCAGGAAATAAGCACATACGTACAATAAGCACATATGTACGTACAATTACATGGCAATGGCCTCCATATGTATACATTACACGCGAAAGTGTCCTGCATTCTCCCGGGAGACCGACTTTGCGTATCCGTTTGTGTCTCTGAATCAGTATTCGTGTGTGGTGTTGCAGGGTGGCTTCAACTTCCAGTCGCGTTCCTCCCTGGATATTTCGGATACGGAGCCGGATGCTGGAGCGGTTGCGGGTTCTGGTGCGGTGGACGAGAACGCGACGCCGGTCTCCACTCGCAGAGGCCCCATCCCTCCGCCTCTCATGCGCACTGGCACTCCGCTCAGTCTGAGTGGAGGCAGCGAATCCTGCTCCAGCACGCCCACCCAGAAAACCCCCACTCCTCGCAGCGGCGGCGCTTTCAAGGTATCCCACATCTACCTGTCCTCCATCACTATTACACCTACAGTGTACCTTACGTATGTATGTACATACGTACAGCATGTCTAATAGAGTTTTGTTTGTGTGTACATACGGTATGTGTATCACTTTTTGTACCCTACTGCTCTGTCAATTGAAACTATGCACTCATTCGTGCTACTTCCTGAGCTTTTCTCTTCACAATGAGGCGTAGCATGGCAGGGGTAATGAATGCACTTCTTTGCGGAAGAATGACGCGACGAAATGAATGAGAGATTATGTCCTGAATGAGAACTAGGCAGTAAAATTGTAATTACATTACCGCATACGTGCACGTCCCGTGTTTTTTTAGTACCTGGGCGACTCGACCGAGACCTTTCTCGGCCCCACTGGAACGCAACTAATTTCCACCATCGGCAGTCATCTGAATGGCTATGCAGGAAAGACAACGAATATGGTCAGCGATATGATAAGTAAGCACAGTTGACACTGGGCCTTTAGGACATTCAGTCTTAGCGCGTGGACAATCACGCAAGCTGTATTGATTGGGGGGCGGTACTTATAGTCTGACCAGACAGAGTTCGCTGTGGGACTCAAGTCGTCCTGCGTAGTTTGCATTATTTCTTTAAAATAGGAGTACGTGAAGCACGGACAGAAATCCGCATTTGTGACTATAGTACGCAACGCGCCTTGAGTTCCATAGTGAACTCTTAGTGGCCCCAGACTATAGTGAGCTACACAAGTGGTGAGTAGCAGTAGACTCAAAGCGAGTTCACGCGCGGTGAAATTGAACTTTCGAGTTTTGTATAGAGTTTCGAAGTAACTTCTTATTCGAATTTCACCATTGCCCTATGCTTCAACACATGCGTGCAATGAATTCTTGCTTACACGTGTGTAGCGCACAACTGTTGCAGATAAGACAGTTCCGGCTGCTCACAAGATGAAGACGGCAAAGAGTCCGTTTCCCTTGACTCGGCCTTTGGCCAGATCTAAGCTAGTGGAAAAGAGCAATCTCATTCGACACCACGGACACGGAATGGATGAGAACGCAGAGGGTTCCTCTTCTACTCCCGCGCCCGGATCCTACTATTCTGCTGCCAAAAGGGCACTGGAACAGCAACAGGGAAGGGAGAGCGCCGAGAGAGCCAGTCAACAAAAGTATATGCACTTTACCCGCTCGCTTTTTCTGTCGTCTTATTCCTAGAGTCCATCGGAGTGAATTGTGATGACTGTGGGGTCGTATGTAATGGGAATCAGTGATTGAATA
>JASAMW010004902.1:0-25861 GCA_030247985.1 Epsilonema sp. ZAB3_2
AATTATACAAATAAAGTAACTATATGTACATACACATCTATATACATAGGCTGCAGGTGCCTAGCGTTGTCGGGGATTCTTCTCCTTGAGGATTGACTCCTCCAGTCTCATGCGTTGTTGTGAGAGGACCACGGCGTCCGATGTGTCACGGGCTGCATCCTTTGCCGCCCACTCGATGGCGGAGGCCGCCATGTGGACGGTTTTGTGGCCGGGGTGGCGCTGGTCCCCGGCCGGTCCCCTCATGGAGTTTCTGTGCGCCATGACTAGAGTTCTGTGCTGGAACGGAATCCTTTCCTGCTGCCTCCGGGCGGCGATGAAGCGCTGCGCGCCCTTCGGCAGCGGGGCCGGAATCCACGGATTGTGGACGGCCCATGGATGCAGGTCGCCCGCCTGCACCGCATCCGTGTCTTCCGGCTTCTCCTCCTCTTCCTCCTTCTGTTCCTCCTCCGGCGTGTTTCTCGCGATCGCCGCTGCCGCCGTAGCTGCGAGGGCTGCCGTGGCCGCTGCCGCTGCGGCCGCTGCCGTGGTGGCGTGCGAGCAGCCGGGTCGACCTACGCAATGGAACAGGTTGCACTTTATTTCCGGTGACCGGTTGCGAAGGTGGAGGGGGCAGGGGAATCGATTCCTGGGACCTCTCCGGGGGTGGACGACTGCCTGTCTGTTTGGGGTTGTAAGCCTTCTTAACCCTGGAGGCGTGGACCCAAAAGGCTGGGTATTTCTCCCCGGAAGTACCTGTTTCCGCCCTTTGCACTTTGATTCGAGGGAGATGTACGTCAGTGATAGTGTAGGGCCCCGAGAATTCGTGGAAGAATTTGTGGGACAATCCTTTTCGAATGATGGGCGTGTACACGTACACTGAGTCGCCTTCCTTATAGTTAACGGGCTTCACCCCTTTGTCGTATTGTGCCTTTTGTTTTACTTGCGCATTGTCGTTTGCTAACTTGCCAAATTGTCGCGCTTCCGTCAGCCAGTTTTGTACCAGACGGGGGTAGTTTTCGTCCAGTACGTGATAAAAATTTCGTGGCTGCTGGAAGGCTGCGTCAATTGGCAAGCGCAATCTCCTACCATACAAAAGCTCCGCAGGGGTATAACCGGTGCTCTTGTGCACAGAAGTACGATAGGCTAGTAAACAAAAGGGGACAAATTTCGGCCAGTCGTCTTGCCTAGTGTTCAGGTAATGGGACAGCATGTTTATTAGTGTTTTGTTGAAACTCTCCACTTGGCCATTTGTTTGCGGACTGTAGCCTGTAGTGAAGAGCTTGCGTGTCCCAGAGATCATGCAGACTTGTTTGACGACTGCAGCCATAAAGTTGGCACCGCAGTCGCTCAAAAGTTCCAGTGGCGCACCATGTCTACACACAATCAGTTCCATGAACGCTTGCGCGACCGCTTCCGCTGATGCCGTTTCCAGCGTGATTGCTTCCGGCCATTTGGTCGCGACGTCCGTGAAGACGAGAATCCAGCGTTTCCCACACATGGACTGATTGAGTGGGCCTATGAAATCGACAGCTACGCGGTCAAAGGGTATGCCTGAGGAAGGCGCTTGGGTTAGCAGCGTGTGCTTTTGTAGTTTCGGCCCTTTTCGTGTGGCGCAGCTGTGGCACTTCTTACAGTACTCTTCGATTTCCTGTGACATGTGGGGCCAGTAGAACCGTCCGCTGATCTTTTCGTGCGTTTTTTCAGCACCGAGATGGCCGCCGAAAATGGAATCGTGGCACGTTTCCATTATTTCTGCCCTTAAGGATTTGGGCGCCACCGTAGCCAGCGTGAACGGAAAGGACAATTTCTTGCGGTATGCGTACTCGTGATACAGTACACCATCTATAAGATAGTGGTTGCTAGCTTTACGCTTAGCTTCCGCATACTGAGGGGAATCGTACGGAATTCTGCCCTCTAGAAAATCGATGATAGGTGCAAGCTCATTGTCCTCTCGCTGTAGCTTAGGCAAATTGGGTGGCCCGTATGGCAGAGTAGAAACGGCGGCTACTGTCTCGTCGGATGTCTGCGCAGGTTTGGTTTTGCTTTTGGCACTTTTTGATTTCTTGTCCTGCGCGGTTTTGGAGGAGTGCGCGTTTTCGCTACTTTCCCATGCGACAGGGAAGCTTAGGCAATGTTCGTCATCAAACTCCGTTGTCTCTGTGGCCGGAAGTGGGAGTCGTGACAAAGTGTCCGCGGCGCCGTTAGCTGTCCCTTTTACATACTTGATTTGCAGAATGTCAAACTGGGAAAGATACAGCGACCATCGCTGAAGCCTGGGATTGCTGCTTTCTCTACTGTTGAGCAGGTACTGTAACCCCTTGTGATCCGAAGCTAAAATAATTTTGGCACCAAGAAGGAGTACGCGGAAATGCGTACAAGCCCACACTAAACAAAGCGCCTCTTTCTCTACCGTACTGTAATTTTTCTCAGCTTTGATTAGTGTCCTGGAAGCGAAAGCGATCGGATGATCCTGTCCATCTTCCTGCTCCTGGGAAAGAACGGAACCTAACCCTTTATCGCTACTGTCACAGGTCAGCTTGTACGGTTTGCTCGGATCTGGAAAAACGAGGATTGGGGCTGAGCAAAGCGCTTCTTTGAGCTGTTGAAATGCCTGTTGATGCTCCTTTTCCCAACTGAAACGCTTGCTTTGCTCTTTTTGCAGCAGAGAAAACAGTGGACTAGCAATGATAGAAAAATTTCTGATGAAGCGACGGTAAAAGCTGCAGATACCAATGAATGCGCGCACATCGGTCAGATTTTTCGGGACAGGGATGTCCTTCACTGCCTTGACCTTATCACTGTTTGGGCGGATTCCTTCTTTAGCTACGGTAAAACCCAGGAATCGAACCTCGTTTCTGACCCATTTGCATTTTTCGACTCTTAGCTTCAAGTTGTGGCTGCGAAGACACTCCAGTACCTCACGTAAATCCTGGAGATGGACTGAGAACTGATTGCCTCTCGTGTATACGATCAGGTCGTCCAAATAGCAACAAGCTTGCTTCCACATCACGGACTTCAAACACGCTTCCATCAAGGCCTGGAACGAGTTTGGACTAGTTTTGAGCCCATAGGGCAGTTTCAGATACTCGTATAAGCCAAACATGGTGGTGAATGCCGTTTTGTGACGATCCTCTGGGTGCAAGCGCATCTGCCAAAAAGCTGAAGCTAGGTCGAGGGCCGTGAAGAAAGTGGAACCACCTACAGCGTCAATCAAATCGTCGATCCGTGGTAAAGGGTTATTTTGGGGTGCCACGATGGCCTGATTAAGCTTTCTGAAATCCCCGCAGATTCTTAAAGCTCCTGTAGCTGGCTTAACTACAACAACCATGGGAGACGCATACTCACTGGTGGACTTTTGGATAATGTTGTGCTTCTCCATCATCTCCAATTCTTTTCGCACAGGTTCTCGCAAATTCACGGGTAAGCGATACATGCGCTGTTTTACTGGTGGGTTGTCACCTGTGTGAATGCGATGGAGGTAAGCTGAACAATCGCCCAGGTCATATGTATCCAAAGCCAGAACAGAGCTATATTCTTTGAGCAAGCTGCGGAGTTCTGTTTCCTGTGTTTCCGTCATGATGGAGCCTGGAAATTTCAGGGTGTCTATTAATGCGCGTTTTTTGCATGTGATTTCAGCAGAATCTCTGGACGGCTGCCTCAATGATGTCTCCAGTGGCTTATCCTGGGACCTGACAAAGTTCACCTGGGCCATGTTTATGTCGTGCAGTGTGAAAACTGTGCCCAGTGTTTGGTTAGCGTATATTTTGACAGGGTTTTCATGTGGATTCAGGATTTTCACTGGAAGTTGTGAATTGGATGGACAGTGATGGACAGATCTCATCGCCAATACCCCTGATTTAGCAATGGATGTGGATGGTTCGAACTCCAGATTGATTCCTTGAGCTGGACTACCATTCATGGCTCCTACAATGACAGTTTCGCATCTGGGTTGGACAATCACATCCGTCTGTGCTATCACTTTCCAACCGTCCTTTCTCACATTTTCGAAAGGGAGAGGTTCACCGTTTCCGATCGCAACCGTATTATTGGTAAAATCAAATTTTAGTTGGCCCATTTTTTTCAGAAAATCGGTACCTAACAAGCAGGTTTGTGGCGAGTTGGCCAGTACGTGGAAGCGATGTTGAATCTGCTTGTTTTCAACTCTCACCGACAGCCGAGCGGAAGCTTTAATTTGCAGGCTACTTCCAGACACATTCAGTGCATTTGTGCGAGGTGTTTCAAAAGTGACAGGCAATTTTCGTGCAAAATCTAAGCTAAGCAGCGATATCGTTGCGCCAGTGTCCATTAGCGCGTTCACTGGAAAGCCCTGGATTCGGACTGGAATCATTGGAACGACGCCTGTCTCATAAGCTGAGTCCTTCGACCCAGTGAGATTGCAAACTCTCTGTGTTAGCTGTGTTTGACGTACAGCATCCTGCGGCATTTGCATAATAATGAGAGTAAGCAAGTGTAGTGCAATCAAACTAACGTGCTTTAGTAATGATGTGCCCCATGTAGTACAGCACCATCGCACCAGGCTGACTAGATAGAGGATAGGAAATGCCTTTTTCCAGGAAAATGGCGCTTTTGGCTGGGGTCGAATGCTGACGTGGCGTTCAACGCACTTTTCTCCAGTGGATTCAGCCAACGGAACTGGAAAGACTGCAAATACCTGGGCTGCTGGACGTTTCTGGACAAGACTCCATGGTGGAAGATGAGGTGTGATGGGTGCTGTGTGTGCAATGGCTGGTTGTTTTAGCACTCTTGCCATTCCTAGCTCTGGTTGATTGTGATCCAGAACAACTGTGGTGTCCGCTGAATGGTGTGGCAATGACGATTCCAGTTCTTCAATCACTGGGCCAGAGCTGGTGTGACAATTTGGATAGGAATGCACTCTCATGTCTGATTGCTGCCCCACTCTGTTTTGGAATCGCTCCTGATAGTAATTGATGAATATTTTAGCTGGGTTAAGCTGGGCTTTTTCCAGACAGGTTGGGCAGCAACAGAAGATGGCAAAGGTGATCCAAACCAGCATGCATGTGCAAAATACAAAAATCTGCCAGAAGTCAAAGTCTAATCCCCATAGAAAGCCAAACAAGCCTCGCTGCATGTTTGTCATAAGCTGTCTCGCTCCCAGGGTGGGATTGTCGGGATTTTGCACGCCGAGTTCAGATAGCAATTGTCGTTGTGCATAGATCGAGCTCATTATGTCATTGAGTGAGATGTGTGTGTCTAACTCACTCCAGTTCATCATGATGATCTGATGAAAAATTGTGGGTTTCAGGAATGTAAAAGTCGTGTTGTCCCAGTGCATTAGCTCAATCTCCGTCACCTGACCTTCTGCCTGTCTGATGTTGCCAGTGGCACTCTCGTAAAGGAAAGTGGAGTTACGGTAGACCATGGGAATTTCTTTGCGCAGCGAACAGTCAGCAGGTAAGCCCTGCTTTGTGATAATTCCCGTTTTCGTGTTCATGAAGCCCTTATGAGATTGACCACTGACAACGAATTCGAGTGGAATTTCTTGCGTGCATGTATCGTTCATTGGCAGAAATTTGAAGCTTCCATCCTTAAGCTTAGCGCATGGCCATAACTCAATCGCGTTTCCTCCGCTTTGTGCAATTATGTCATTTCGATGCGTTAGGTGGCGAAGGGTTAAGGTAGGCGAAGCAAGGATGGACGCTTTTAATACTGCGGCAGTTGTGCTCATTGCTTTGCAAGTTTCGGTCATGGCGTGTGAAAATGCAAATTGAATATTTTGCTGTGTAGACATGTACACCGCCTGCAAGCTGGCTGCCATCAGATCAGTGGTGACAATTCCGTTGTTTGGCTGTGACCGTTTCTGTCGGGGCGGCAATGCGTGCATACGACGAACAAAACGGTACGGAATACCCTGATCTGAGAGATGAAGCTTATTCCCTGCACAATCCTTTGTGAACCGTTTGCGCTCATTGGTCAATGCTAAATTACCGTCATCCGCTAGCCAGCTGGACCCCATGAGTTTACCCTCAACTTTTTCCCACGGTAAGTTTTCACACTTCTCTTGTGGATTCGGCGTCCATAGAAGAAATGTACCATCCTCCAGCAAGCATTTGCCTAACTCGTAGTCGCAATGGGAGGTGTCCCCTGCTGTGCTTTCTACTGCACCAGAGCCGTGGCGTTTGTAAACAAAAGCCTCATACAGAAAAGCATTCACGGCTTTGGACACTTTCCAGTAGCAACATTGAAAAAGGCCACCGGGGTAGGACAAATCGGGCTCATTTTCTGTCTTCCACATGTCAGCTGAGGGAACTAAATTGCCATATGGACTCTTGTGCCAGTTAGCCATGTGGTCACACACCCCTTCTTCAACCGGTAGTTGCCTTTTGTACACATGACGCCTAGATTCATCCCCGAAAAACCACGTTTTTGTCCGTACTTCAGTTTCGATCAGTTTGCATGCTTTAGCGGGGGACCGATATTTTATGTGATTGCGTTTGTACAAGGCGACGGTTTGTGTTTTCAGGCGACTGTTTGGGTCATGTTTAGGGACGGTGCATGGGGACGGGCCCGGAATCGAGAACATTTGCTTGCCATGAGTGGTTTGGCAAAGCATTGGGTCAGCAGTGGTCACCCTATACCCGAGCAAAGACGAAATAAGTATTAGAGCTTTACCTTGGCTGGTAGTTGGCGGTTGTGGTTGGGCCGCCGCCGTGTTGAAACAGAAGCAGCTGAGGACGGCGAGGATGACGGCCATCCACATCGGCCATGTGCTCCACTTGGGTTGCGCCCAGGTTGCTTGGTAACCCTGGGACGGGGCCGGCATGTGCTGATACGTGGTAGGTGGGGCCGGCATCTGCTCGTAGGTGGTAGGTGGCGGTTGAAATTTGGGCTGGCGACGGTGTGAAGTGGGCGGCCGCTGATGCGCGATGGGCGGCTGCTGGGGATAAGTCGCCAGGGGCGTCCCCACCGCGTACCCGGTCGTCATGGCATACTGGTGCCAGGCGGCTTCCTGCTGGTGTCGCAGCTTCGTGGCCGCCTTACGCTCTCGCCGCTTCTTCGCCACCGACTTGGTGTTGCCGGTGGCGTACTGGGCCGGCGGCGGGATGTACGCGGCGGCGCGAAGGCTTCTGGAGTGCGCGGCCTGTTTGGGAGGAGCCGGCTGTGTCGGCATCGGCGGAGGCGGCGGGGGCGGAGGCGGAGGCGGCGGGGGCGGAGGCGGAGGTGGCGCAAACACTCCGACTCCAGCTGTGGCGGTCAGACGTGTGGTGACGATTTTTGCCAGCTGATCCGCCCTCGCTTCCGCCTGTCTCCGCTTCCTGATCTCCGACTGGCACATGAGTTGGAGCACCTCATTCTGTGCCTTCAGGCGAGCCGGCGATTCCTTTGGTTCAAAGGAGGGTGCTAGGCGAGGGGCTCGGGAGAAAAACTCTGACTTCATTTGTTGCCGCGTGGACAGCCGCGTGTCCTTTCCCCTCGCCTGTCTTTTCTTCTGACCCGCCGAATTCTGCCTGTTCTTTCGTTCCCGTTGCTGACGAATGATGGTGCGAGCGTCTCTCTGGCGCTGTCTGGGCGCGCGTTCCGCAGGCGTTTTGGAGGAGGTGTGAGTGCCAGGCGTAGGCGGGCGATCCTCCTGCTGTTCAGTCTCTTCCTGCATTGGCTCGTCTTCCACCATCTCGCCGTCTTCTGGGTGAAGGCTGAGATCTGAGCTGCTCATGCCTGAAAGAGCAGACGCAGTCACCATACATACCCAAGCACCATTGTGATCGGTGGTTGGCCAAGCAGCATCTGTCTCATCCGTCTCTGGGAAGAATTCGTTCAGGTTATTTGCACTCTGCCCACTATTCGACATTACCGTACCCACGTAATTCGCAGATGGCTGTCTGCCTCTATTGTAGAAGTGGTTCTGTCCATTGGTCTGGCGGTTTCCGTTCTGATTTCGTTGAGGGAAATTTTGCGGTTTCATTCGACAGTCTTCAGTGTTGTGGCTGTGGGACTGGTGGTAAGTGCAAAACATTTGGGGTCGATTCCTGGAGAAGCAATTAGCGGCTATGTGTCCGCTACGACCGCAGGTAAAGCACGAAAGATTACCACCCTGATTTGCCTGGGGACCGTTCGAATTCTGCCTATACCTGGACTGCGCTCTGTCCTGGTTCATTTTTGTTGCGCAGTTTGCTGCGACGTGTCCTCTACGGCCACAGAATGAACAGGGGGGTTTGGCCTGCTTGTTTTTGTAACATTCCGCGGCGGCATGCCCTATTCGGTTACAAAACGAGCACCTACTCTCCCTGCGGTCTGCCGTGAATACGGCGGCTGCCGTGCCAGTGGGCTGAGACGGATTAGACACTGCTGCTTGACTCACTTTTTCCACCAACTGTCGTGTCTTCTCCTCATGCATAGCCAAGGAATCCTGTATCTTTTGCACCTCTGTTTTGAGCTTTGCCAATCCACTTTCATCCTGTACTGTAGTCGTAGTGGGGAATGCTGCTGCTGTATCAGCGACGTGTGCAGCTTGCGAACCCGGGGGGCCATAGCCTACCATTAATGAGGACAACGTGTGTACAGGATTGGGCGCGGATGCGATCGCACCAACCAACGACGAATTCTCAGGGCCAGTGATAGCAAGTTCGACTTTCTCCGCAGTTTTATAGCAATCTTCCAATGTGTTTGTGTTGCCAGTCGCCATCGCAAATTTCAGATAAGGCAGCATACCATCCAAAAAGCGTGTTTTTATTTTTTCAGCGTTTGCTGCCTCAGTGGGATTTTCGGTCGGAAAAGCTTTCATGAATGCAGCTCTGACTTCAAAACGCCACTGGTGTACGGATTGGCCAGGACGCTGGTGAAGCGTGTGAAAAATGCGCACGTTTTTCTGCCTTTCCGCTCTGTTGTCTACAAATTCTGCGCTTAGCGCCGCACGCAAATGACCGTACGTGTCTTTACTGGCTGGCGGAAGAAAGTCGTAATGCTGCTCAGCTGACCCTTTCAAGCGACGCACGAGCAAGGCAAGCTTAGCCGCATCGTCCAACAGCATAGAGGCGCAAATACGTTCGAAACGCGTTATCCAGGTGGTGAAATTTTCTTGCTTGGTGCCATAGAAATCCTCAAAATCTTTGTCACCGGCTATGTTTCCCATGTTCATCACCTGAATATTGCCAGGCTGCGCTGGCTGATTGACCGCCTGCAATGCTTGCTGTTGGGCCTGAGCTAACTGCGCTTGCACCTGGGTCACTTGAGCTAGCAGATCGCGATTTTGAGTGCGTAAGTCTCGGTTTGCAGCATCCAGAGCTGCTCTGGCCTGCTGACTCTGTGCCAGCTGGTCTTCGGCTGACATTTTGGTACGGTTTTTAACCACGCCTTTTGCGGGTGCAATTTTGAGCAGATGAAAAGCGCGGATGTACGTACAGTATGGTTTTTGAAAAGCGGACGAACACAAAAAGCCAGAAAGTCAGAAAACTTGAAAGACGTGAAAAGCGACCACCCGAGACGAACGCTTATAATTTCGCAAAAAGCAAGCAAGAGGTGTTTTGCAAGATTCCTTAGCTTGGTGAGAGAGAGACACCGCAGTACAGTATAAAGCTTTGTAAGTACGCAATACCTATGTAATTAGCTTTGCATAAGCTAGGGGTTTAAATTTTCCTAGGTTACGATCCGTTCCACGCAGGAAGGGACACGAATTCTGATAAAGACGATCGAATTCGACGCGTCTATTTTAAAAGCTTGTTGGGACCAGTGTGATTAGCACACCAGCACACCGAAGCTAATTACATAAGCGCCTGTGGCGAAATGCGTACTTTGCTTTGAAGGTTACCGGATATGAAGCAGAAGCTCGGAGCAGAAAGCGAAGCAAAAAAGACGAAGCAGAAAAGACGGATGAAAGCAAGGGCGACGATGAAAGCGCAGGGCTGAAGGAGAGGCCTGAAGCTTGGGACGGTTGAAGCTTGGCAGCTTGGGAGTCTTGAGCTTGTGGAGGTCTTGGTCTTGACTTGAAGACGGCTTGAGTTGAGGTGATCTTGGACTTGACTTGGAAGACGATAGGCGATGAGAAAAAGATGAGACGATGTTGGAAGAGAGAAAAGTAAGTCGGGTAGAGCCAGTGACGAAAAAGTCGAAACTGAGAAAGAGCGAAGATGGCTCGACTTATATACCAAATCTGAGCCCGGACCGGTTTGGTCGGATATTGATTTAAGCTTATCACTTTTCCTGCTTCCTGCCTTATCAAACGTACTGTATCGCACTGGGTGATTTCAGTTTTATGGCGGTTTTTGTTAGCTTTGTAACGGGTAGTGTATGTAGTAACTGACCACTGTTTTCGGTCGCTTTCTTTGAAGACCAGTTTTAGTCGCGGCAACGACTGTGTTTCTCCATGGAGGAAAGTATCGTGGCCTATCCTGACCGGTCAAAACAGGAAGTTGATTCAATGGTCGCCTCAAAACAACAACCACGGATGTGCTGTTGAGCTGTGATACGGGTCGAAAAGCGTAAACAACGCTTGTAGTACGTACGGCGGCATGTATATGTACGTTTTATGTTTCACCGCCTGAGGGCAAGCGACCGATACGCGCGTACGTATGTACTGACCACACAGTGTACCTACTGTGTGTGTGTGTGTGACCCAGCTGAAACAGCAAAATGTGATGCAAGCACATGTGCACAATAGTTTTTTTTTTTTGATTTTCGTTTTAGGTTACTGTAGCAGCTGTAGCAGAAGCTAGCTGCAGTTGGATTCCTCTGCGTGGGAATCGGCAATCGGGCTAGGCTGCCATCTCGCAACTGCATCCTGAAACACGAAAATTGACTAGTATATACTGCGAGATACGAACATACGACTGTACGACCGTTGTGGGATTACGTGCGGGCTTGTTGCAGCTAAGCGTGTGTATGCATGACGTATACATGTGCTATTTTGCTTCATGCTTGCACCGCTTTCCTCTAGCGCCTGATTGCTTGCGGGCCCCCATTCATTGATAAAACACCCGCGACTGAACGGACAGGGATGCCGAAACAAATTATTTAATATGAATATTCAGCCATATTTTTATGTTAATAGGAATACGAATTTTGCATATTTAAAATGGCCGATTTTAATTTATATAAGTAGATATGCAGCTAATTTGATTAGGCTTCCCTGTAAAAGCAGGATGCGTCTGTACTGTGGCTGCTTAACTCCCGCGCAGCCGCCCGACACAACACAATGGCTTTAGGCCTCCTAGCCATGTAAATCGGGCCTACCGACTCGGCAGCTGGGGTACTGTAGGCGAGTCAGGTTGAAAGTTCCGGAACTATTTTTATTGCCAGATGGGAGTTACTGGCCTACCAAGTCCCATTTCCTTGGGCTAAAGCATGCTGGTTTGCGCAAGACCAGCCATGAGTCAAACAGGCATCACCCTGGCAAGAACTGACTCATTACCAGGGCTGGCAGTTCGCGATTCGCCATCCGATCAATGGGAATCATTGCAGGATCTATGCCGTACAATGAGCAACACGACGACGACGAGAACGAAGAGAATTTGATTTGAGGCCAATGCCGCACTACCACGCGGAGCTGGGAATCGATGCTTGGAGGGAGAAGTAAAACCTGCTACCCACATGAAGCAAAAGTAAGCGTTATACTGTAGCTCACTTCAAACTGCCGCCCAAGGTTTGACGTTTTGACTAGAATAAAGGTAATCCTATCAATTTGATAGAGGAAAATTTCCATTAGGAAAGGGGAAAAAAATATTTATTTTGGAAGGGTTTCCACCCTCCCACCTTATTATTTATTAGCAGCGAACATTAAATTTTCCTAGAGTTTGAGGTCGTCTCGAGAGACGACACACTGTTTAATTGGTGGGTCGCCGAAAGGGACCACAACACATTAGACGTACGTACCCTAATGCTACTTAGAGTTGTAGCCGACTCATGGCTACTTGAGGCAAGAATCCGTGGCGCCTGACGCACCAAAATATGTGAGACAAGTTGCCGCTACCGGAAAAGAGAATGCTAGCATGACTAGAAAAAGGCAAGCAACTTGGCACTCAACACATGAAAGCAAGTCCGCACCACAGATTCGAGCCTTACAGTATGTCGAACAGTAGCTTCAAGGTCGGGCCGAGTTATGGCCGAGCCGAACGACGAAAGAGGACAAGAAGCTCGACTGCTTGCCATTACAGCCTGATAATTAGTAGCAAGATGTACGTAGGTCAATAAAAGACAGCCCGCCGCAGTAGCAATAAGCTTTTATGTTGTCGTATATACATTATGTACACAGTATAGACATGGAGTAGAAAACACAACCGAACTGTACAGCGGAGTGGAAAAGAATGAATCTGAATCTGGAGTAAAGAGATACGTACTGCCTTCTTATATACCTGCTACGTAGTGGAAAGTTCGTAAATGTTTAGGTTATGTTTACAGAGTAATCACGATCTTTTTCGCTCTTTGTTTGTTGCAAACTCGGAACAGTACCGTTTTCTTAGGTCTTCTCACAACAAAGTCTGACACTCTGCAATTCTTAGAAGATGGCATAGTATGCACGGCAGAAATTTCAAAATAAATGCGGGCTATTATTTTGCATCCAATATGGTCAATATGGCCATCGTGGCCTAATCCCTTTTTTTCCTTTCGCTGGACGGCGCCTCGCCCGCACCGCTCTCTGTTTCGCGCTACATTTATCAGCGTCTTATTCACATAGAAGCTATGCGTAACTGGTTGCTATAATGCTCTGTGAGCCATATCCAATTTTAGTACCTGACCGCCTGGTTCTGGATATATCTCGTAGAGTTTTACTACACTGTGCCAAATATTACTCCCACAGTAGTATCAAGCTCGCCCTATGGCTGTCCTAACGTGAAATATAGGATGCATGCTGAGAACAAGAAACTTTGCCCGTTCGTCTGATAGTAGTGATCTGTTCTACTGCTTAAAGCTTTCCATGTAGCTAGCTATCAATAATAGTTCGTCAACCAGCCAGCACTACTAGATATGTATGTACTATTATGTATGTATGTAGTATGTACAGTACGTACGTACGTAAGCTCCCTACCTTACGACATGAAGTCGTTACGGCTGTACAATCAAACTACCGTGCGTGTACGTACATGCGTTACGTACATACGTACACCCCAATGCTTGCGGCTTTGCCTTCCGCGTCCGCGTGGTATTCTGCTGCATGTGACTTTTAGTGTCGTACTTACTTACCCTACCTACCTCTTACTACGTTACTACTACGTATGTTACGTGTGGGTTCTGTACTACGTTACGTTACGTACGTAACAGGAATATAATATTGTTCGTACGTACGTACATACACGCATATACACATACAGTATATACGTAAGTATGTACATGCCGAAATTTGCTCGTCATTACTTGCTAACTGCTGTTAGCAATAGCTAGTAGCTAAGCTAATGCTGAAGCTGTGTGCCTCTGCTCGCATAGCTATGTAGCTATTGTATGCATAAACGTATTCGGTACATGAAGTGAAGCTACTATGTATGTGCTGCTGCTTCGGCTCTCGGCACAAGCGGAGGCAGCGGCTCAGCGCATCGTATAGTATCACTAATGAAATTTAAGAGGCGTACAGCGAGAAGAGGCTAGGCGAAAAGACAATCAGCTGAGTTCGTTCGAGCCGCGGGTTTGTTCTTATTCTTCTCTTCGGTTGGCGGAGCCTGTGCGTATTTGATTTTCACTCAAAACCTGAAACCTATAGGCGGGTGTACATAGGAATCCTCCGTTTTCCTGCCAAAAAACGCGGCCCGTGGTGGAGGAAGAACGGCACAAAGAAAACTATACGCGTACTGTACACCAGCGCCGTGCCAAACGAGCCAGGAAAAAGCAGCGGCAGTGGATTTGGTGGCACAAAGCGCTGCTTCTCCTCTTTGCCGCCCGCCTCTCCTGTGTGAAGAAGACGAAGGAGCGAATGGCGGCTGCCAACCAGCCTGTTCGCAGAGCTGCTACGCGACGCTCTTGCGCACGTACGTACAATACAGTACTGCGTGCGTAATCAATGCACCAGCTTATTCTCGCGAGGGACTCACTTCTGGTTGGTTGGCGGACGACTTGTTCGGGGTGTCTCTTTCTTCATTGTCATCGTACATAGTAGCTGCGGTAGTGGATCCAATTCTACTGTGCGGCCTACAGTTGAGGACGAGAGGAGCCAGAAGAAATTGCCAACCTACACTACGGACACAAGCTTCGCTGGCTTCAAGTTGGAAGCTTGGAGGAAAGCGGCCTTTAAAAGCAGAGTCTGCGTGGTGGTGCACCAAGTGAAGAAGAAGAAGAGGGAGGAACCACCCTCTCATTCTGCCAGAACTGTAGTGTATGTATGTACGTACGTACGGTATGACATTGTGCGCAGGGTTGCCAGGTCTTGAGGAGCCAATAGTACTAGACCGATGTAAATTGGTACTAACTCAATTTTGGAGAGGTAAAATTTGCGATTGCAGGCAATGGGGTGGCTCTAGTAATGTAATTCTGTAAGGAAAATCATGGTTTTTGAGCGTTTTTCACCATTTTTTGTGCTTTTCGCTACTTTTTGAGGTTATTGTATACAAAGATATTGGTCAATACCTCGCCGAAGGCGAGAAAATTTTTGAAAATATGCCCAAACATGCGTCAAAATTGGCCATTTTCCCATACTGAGCTGAAAATGTTCCCTTCCCCCAGCCTCCACCCGAATAGTACTAGAATAGTACTAAAAGTACTAGGCCAATTTTTGAGTACTAGACCAGTCAAAATAGTACCAAATCTAGTACTATAGTACTGACATTGGCAACTCTGATTGTGCGCATAGGACAGCGAGAGGATAGGAGGATATAGGACACCGCACTCGAGACAAACTGTAGAAAAGCCCTATCGAAGAGAAAAGGGGCTTCTTTTCTTCAAGCGCTCAAGCTAGCTACCGGGCTTTTTAGGCCGGATGGACGACTAAAATATGTCGGAAAAAGAAGCAGAAGGCTGAGCGTTGGAAGCCATCGCAAGCAAGCACTGGATGCGGCTTTGCGCCCGCCCAAAACTGCCGCGTAACGATTGAAGGAACTTCTAGGTGGTTTGCGCTCATTTTGTGGAACAATCCCACTGCGCGGCGACTTGGTGCGACACGCCTGATACTGTACGTAAGTTCGAGAACCAAGCACTGAGCTAGCTGCGGCATGAAGGTTCATTTTGGAAGAGGAAAAGTTTAGAAAAGCTGCAGAACGCAGGACGACGACCTTCGGGATCGGATTCGTGTGTCCCTGCTGCCCATGAAAATTACCGACGGAACTGCGGGTTGATTTTTGCTGCTTTTGGCCCGCACATTATCAAAGGAAATATATTTTATCAGCACTCTTCTGGGACGTCTTCTTCGCATGCCTCTGCGTGACAGTCACAAGGACGCCAGCAGCAGCTCATAGCAGCGGCTGCAGGGATTACATACAGGGTGTTTCATAATATACTCGCCGGATGTTTGTGCTTATATCTCCCCACCGGAGTGTCACATTCAAATGCGGTTTTTTGCGTTGAATAGCCAAGGCTTCAACGTTGATGCAGCCAAAATTTCAGCTTTCTAGGCCAACAGGAAGCGGCTCAAACAGCTCGATTTGCAAAGCGTCAATTTTCACACATTTTTGCAGGCGGCCAGGTACAGATCGGCTCCGGTTTTTCTCTCCCCAGTTTACCTAACCCAGTTCTCTCCTTAGTTTTCCTTCCGCAGTATTCCCCTCCCCAGTTTTTATCTGGAGCACAAGTTTCGGTAGAGTTTTCCATCTCCATGCCACTTCTCTTGCAGATTCGAACTTAGCAAACAGTGTTACAGCCAAAATTCGGTCATTCAAGCATTTCCTTGGGACGCTGATGCCATGGTGATCAAACTGAAGTCTATCTTCGACAAGACTGCTCAAAAATGCATAAAAGTTAGCGTGGAATGGTGAACAGACTTGAAAGAGCGAGAAATAAGCGAAAATGCAAATCCGTTGCCCCGCCTCAGTGCCCTGCCTCCGTTTTGCGCCAAAAAAGGCGCCGCAACTTTGACCGCTTACAGCGCCATGACAATGCAACCAAGGAAGCTAAAATTTTGGCTGCATCAACGTTGAAGCCTTGGATATTCAACGCAAAAAACCGCATTCGAATGTGACACTCCGGTGGGGAGATATAAGCACAAACATCCGGCGAGTATATTATGAAACACCCTGTACTTTATTGGCTTGGATTATCGCTCCATAACTTAAATAGCTGCGTTGTGCTGCACTGCTTCGCATATTTTTTCGCCTCGATTCCGTCCGTGCTCGTCATCCTGTTCCTCAAGAAACGACAACACCGGAACTGGGAAGAAGGCCGGAAGGGAGCAGCCGGCGAATAAAAAATAAAATTCAATCTCCGCAGCACAAGACATACACAGCTACGTACGTAAAGCGGCAACGATAAGCTACTAATCTCATTAGGAACAGAACGGTTTATTCTGACTGGCGCTGCTGTGCTGTCCTCTTCTCTCTCTCTTCCCTCAACGCATCAGCCAGCCAGCCTTTCATCCGGTCGAATTGACAAGGCCATTTTAGCGGCTTCACCCCACGTTGTATGTACTTTCGTACATTCTCACCGTACCAGCAATGTAACGTACGTACGTACGTACTAACACATGTACACACTGAACCACGTGCCGACGAAATTATTTGATTTTTCTGGCTACGGAGAAGCATCTGAAGAGCCGCCTATAAAAAGTCGACTCATAATAATGCCTCGAATAGCATCAAGAACGCCTCTTTTCGGCGTTTAGCTGCGGCGGGTGTTAACGCAGAAGTTTTGGCTCGTTCGGCTGCTAATAACTCGATCGCAGGTTGTAGGCGTGGGCACAGCCAGCCAATTTCGCTACCTATTTGACTCGTCGTTTATTGCATGCGCAATTTTGGTGCTATTGCTTTCATTTATCGACGGCGACGTTCAATGCATTGTATGCACCTACCAGTCCTGCTTGGCTGAGTTCAATGCGGCATACAAACACAATATTGGATATTCCAAAGCGTGGGCCTACTTTTTTATGCAAATGGATAATCAGCAAACGGTCGGCCCATTCGGTATCATCACTCGACGTTCTAAACCTCATTCGCATCATCTCTTCTCCCACACTGGCCCAAGAAAGGTAATAGCTACTGTACGTAGCCACATAATAGCTGCTTACTGTAGTAGCTACGTACTTAACGTACCTACCTAGTGTACCTACATATGTACGTACCGATGCATACTATTAATTTCTTATGCTACCGTACTCGTCACATGCATACATAGTACGATGAAAAGCGGTTCGTTATGACCACACGCCTTTGCTTGTGTGCAGTGCACTGCGATTAACTTTTCCGCGCACGGACCGCTTGTTTGTTGGTCGGGCGTTAGGGAAGTGCGCCTGGATGAAAGCACGCGCTATAGAAGATCGAGTGTAATAAATGCCTTTGTACATAATACATAGGTGTCAATCAGCTGATCTCGTTGATTGGCAGCCGATTAGATTACACAAGGGGCATCAAGGTTGGCACGAACGTTTACAGAAGCGCCAATACATAAATTGCATATACCTCAAAGCCTCCTACATACATACCCTTATATTCATGTACCGGATTGTTTCAGTCGGGTTCAGGTTCAGAGGCATCAGTTTTTAGCCGATAACATAACAGGCAAAGTGGGGCACGAAAAGCGCTGTTGCCGCGCCTGCTTTTGAAGTTTCTTTTTTCCTCCCGTGTGCTGTCACCGCGCACCGCCTTTTCTGAAGAGAGGCAGCTTCACCATCACCGCTAGCTGCTGCTACAGATAGAGAAGCTTTAGCTATGAGGAAAAGCAACTGAGCAAAAACTGCGCACGTATAAAGCTGTATGGAAGCCTTTTGGAAGCTTTTTCAAGCTGCTCTGCTCAGCTCTTCAACTTTTGGCTGCCTGCACAAGCATTACTACTAGCGGCGAAAGCAGAGGCAGGCAGCGAGTATCTATGTACATAATACATAGCTATCCCTGCGTTGTTACGTACAGTGTGTACGTATGTAAGCTACGTAGACGATAATGTACTAACTGCTAGTAACGAACGAGTACCTACGTAACTAATGCCCTTGTAGCTTAGCCCAGCCCCAGCTAGCTCAGCTACCCTCCTCCTGGCCTAGTTAAGCATTAGGATCTTTAGCAGCGTTTTTAGCTATAGTGGAACACCGCTGCAGTGTGCAGGAAAAGGCATCGCATCGGTCGGATGACTTGAAGTTATTGAAGCGAAGCGCAAAGTGTGCGCCCCAGAAGCTGGGCCCTGGCAATTGTCACCTATGAACGACCGTACGTTCACAATCATAATATTCGTCCTGTAATCGTAATCACTTTACTATTGCTGTCGGCTCCGTTTTCATCATTTGCGGCCAGCGATTTCGTGGTGAGATTACGGCGAGGCGGCTGCCAGATTTATATCTGCTTGTCATTGATATGCTGCGCCCGTTTCGGGGAATAAACTGGAGTAGGGTATAAGAAATGCTTGTTCTCCTCCAACCAGGTGCATGATATAATATGATAAAAGCTCAGTTGCTAAGGAGACGACAGAGGAAATTTTCTCGAAGTTTTCCTAACATGCAGTACTTTGTCGTTCTGAGGCAGTGGAAGACTGAAAGTCCTTGATCATATCTTATTGTATGCTGGATTTGCTATGTGTTGAGGTGGGGTAAAGCTTGCATACCTAACATTGCTTTGGCTCAGACGCTGCGGCTGCATATGCCTGCCTGCCTGGTATAATTTATACTTGCATAGGTGCTGCCTGCCTGGTTTTAGCGTGCGCCTTCATAATTTTATTTAAAGTTATATTGTTTCCGACCATGATTGCGCTAATCTTGTTATAATACATACTAAGTACATGTGTTGGTGCGTATTAATACCTACTATTCCAACCTACGTGCAGATAGGTTATTGTCAGCTATCATTATCCTGACAAGAGTAATTATTGTGATCACAAATGGTTGGTTGGTGGCTCCCTATCCCTATCGACCACAGTCGACTTTTTCACTTTGCACTCTTTCCGTTGCGTTTCACTTGGTAGCTAAGTAACAACTAAAGTGTGTTAGCATTGCTGATGAACTACGTACGTACACATTACAGTACTGTCCATGCTGCTGGCATTGTTCAGCCGTCGAAGTATAGCAAGCAGCTTATATAATTCCCAAGCCGACCGACGTATCGGCCAAGTTTCAATGATTTTTCCTCCTCCTATGTATGTATGACAGACACTAAGTACGTACGATCTTTCTATGTACGAATGTGCGTACGTAAATAAATATGTATTACAGTACCGGTGTTTAATGTACCTATGTACAACTAAGATGCCATGCCAAACACGTAATAGTAGGTCCTCTTCTCAAACGAGAAGAATTAGCAGAATTCATTATTGATGAATGTGCTTGCTTTTATTCACAACCGAACGGCCAAGAAAAGCTATGTACAGCACTGAACGCTGGGTATGGGAAATTATTGTACCGACTCCAAGACTGTTTCGCCTCATTTGTCAATAAATAAAGCACTCTATGTATTTATTTTTAACTCTATCCCGTACTGCCTGTGCTGTATTCTATGTACCGTATATGAACAACAATTATATTTACCGGACTTCTGCTGATTGACATACAGGACGGTCAACTGACGTTTGCTAAATAAACGAGCTGCAGAAAATTCTAAACACAGCCGCTTCGCGCAAAAAGCATGCAAAACAAAATAGTGGCACTGTTTTGATTTAATGTTGAATTATGCACGGATGCAGATGCGGAAGACGTAGGCGTCTGTACTGACGGTATGTACGTACTACATGCATCTGTACATTACGTAGTTACGTACGTACGTACCGGTACAGTATGTATGTATGTACTTATTGCACAGACAAAACCACTTTGCAGGCTTTTCCAGTTTATTCGTCCATTTTGAAGCACACATGGCTACACGACAGAATTGACTTTTTCGGTTTCATATTTCTCGCCAATAAATTGGAACTTGGTTGTAGCTTTTCCATCGTTAATACAACGAACTGTACATATGTACTGTACGAACGTACATAGACCGCAGCTTATGACGCTTATCGAACCGTATCGTCATGTCAGGTTTTCTATTCAAACCCGCAACTTTGTCTAAATTCCCTCTATGGCTTTAGCTATTGTATACGTAACAAGCTAGCATTAGGCACGCATGAGAATGCTTATCAAGTAATATTTTATGTCCCTATTTGCAATTATTACATCAGGTATTTCATCCTCTTCTACGTACATTATACCATGAATATTATAACCTGACAAGAATGAAACCCTACACTCTAAAAACGATTGATCCCTGACGCATTTTGACTTGATTGTAATCATAGATGATTACAATAGTCGGTTCCTTGATTGTAATTATCGATGATTACAATCAAGGAAAGTAGTAAACAATATACGCATATTACAATCAAGGAAACGCCAAAACAATACATGTAAAACCCTTTATTCTAATCAATGTTCCTTGATTGTAATCATCGATGATTACAATCAAGTCAAAATGCGTCAGGGATCAATCGTTTTTTAGCGTGTAGTGTTTCATTCTTGTTAGGTTATACAGTATTATTCTTGATTATACTATCCATTTGCAAAATGTTGATATCTTTCTTCTTGCAGGCTTATTTCGTAGCCGTCCAGTGAGTTGAAAGAAACGGCTCTGCCGGCCATTCGACTGCGAATTAGTCATGATGCTGCGCAGTCGTAGGTGGTGGATGCGTCCCAGTCTATTCCTCCTGCTATTATTCTTATTCTGCTGCGCGATTTCGGCGGAAGAAACTACTGAGGCGCACCCGAAGAAGGTGCACAAATGCGATCTCAACATCACCATCAACCCCGAAGACATCTGCAAGCCCGGCATCGTTGTTCCACTCTGGCTGCCGATCACGAATCTGACGACCGGCGATCGCGTCGGTCGCTCGATCATCTACTTCGTGGCCGTGATCTACATGTTTCTGGGCATCAGCATTTGCGCCGACCGTTTCATGGCTAGCATCGAAGTGATAACGTCGCAGGAACGCGAGGTCACCGTGAAGCGACCGGACGGCGAAGTGCTCACCGTCACCGTGCGTATCTGGAACGAGACGGTGTCCAATCTGACGCTGATGGCGCTGGGCAGCTCGGCGCCGGAGATTCTGCTCAGCATTATCGAGATCTGCGGACACGGCTTCAAGGCCGGCGACTTGGGACCGAACACCATCGTGGGGTCGGCGGCCTTCAACCTGTTCATGATCATCGCCATCTGCGTCTGGGTGATTCCGAAGGGCGAGGTGCGGCGGCAGAAGCATCTGAGCGTCTTCTTCGTCACGGCCACCTGGAGCATCTTCGCCTACGCCTGGCTCTACGTCATCCTCGCCTTCACGTCGCCGGGCATCATCGACATCTGGGAAGGGGTCGTCACATTCCTCTTCTTCCCGCTCACAGTGCTGACGGCGTTTATCGCGGATCGCAAGCTGCTGGTCACCAAGTTCCTGTCGAAGCGCTACCGCCAAACGCCACTGGGCATCGAGGTCACCGAGGGCGATGAGCTGGAGATGCTCGGCAACGACACCGCCGCATCCGCAGAGGCCGGAGGTCACAAGATCAGCTCCAACGATCCGGCGGTTCGCGCCTTCGAGGAGCATCGACGGGAGTTTATCGAGTTGATGAAAGAGTTGCGGAAGAAGCATCCGCATACGACACCGGATGAGCTGCAGCAGCTGGCCGAGGTGGAGATGATCAATCGGGGCCCGAAATCCCGCGCCTTCTACCGGGTTCAGGCCACGCGAAAGATGACCGGCGGCGGGAACATCGTGAAGCGCAAGGTGGAGAAGGAGCATCACAAGAGTCAGGAGCTGTTGAACAAAGAGGAGGAGGAGAAGAAGCTGATGACCTGCCGCGTCTACTTCGATCCCGCCCACTACACCGTCCTGGAGAACGTCGGCACGTTCGACGTGGTGGTGAGTCGCATGGGCGGCCAGTCCGACCTCACCGTGATGGTCGACTATCACACGGAGGACGGCACGGCCAACGCCGGCTCCGACTACTACGAGGTGAAGGGCACGCTCACGTTTCAGCCCAGCGACCACCACCTGCGAATTCCCATCGAAATCATCGACGATGACGTCTTCGAAGAGGACGAACACTTCTACGTCCATCTGTCCAACTTGCGCGTTAAGACGCAGGACGGCCTCGTCCTGGACCCAACGCAGCTGAGTACGGTCAATCCGATGGCCGAACTGGACATCCCTGCGACGGCGACCGTCATGATTTTGGACGATGATCACGCCGGTGTCTTCGGTTTCGAGGATAAGGAGGTGGAGATTATGGAGAGCGCGGGCGTGTACCAGCTGAAGGTGCAGCGCTCCAGCGGTGCCCGCGGCAAGGTGCTCATTCCCTACAGGGCCATGGACGGCACTGCCAAAGCAGGCAGGGATTACGACGTCAAAGACTTATACAATAGCTAAAGCCATAGAGGGAATTTAGACAAAGTTGCGGGTTTGAATAGAAAACCTGACATGACGATACGGTTCGATAAGCCGTCATAAGCTGCGGTCGATGTACGTTCGTACAGTACATATGTACAGTTCGTTGTATTAACGATGGAAAAAAAAGCAACAACCAAGTTCCAATTTATTGGCGAGAAATATGAAACCGAAAAAGTCAATTCTGTCGTGTAGCCATGTGTGCTTCAAAATGGACGAATAAACTGGAAAAGCCTGCAAAGTGGTTTTGCTGTGTAATAAGTACATACATACATACTGGTACCGGTACGTATTTACGTAACTACGTAATGTACAGATGCATGTAGTACGTACATACCGTCAGTACAGACGCCTACGTCTTCCGCATCTGCATCCGTGCATAATTCAACATTAAATAAAAACAGTGCCACTATTTTGTTTTGATGCTTTTTGCGCGAAGCGGCTGTTTAGAATTTTCTGCAGCTCGTTTATTCAGCAAACTTCAGTTGACCGTCCTGTATGTCAATCAGCAGAAGTCCGGTAAATATAATTGTTGTTCATATACGGTACATAGAATACAGCACAGGCAGTACGGGATATAGTTAAGAAAAATAAATACATAGAGTGCCTTATTTATTGACAAATGAGGCGGAAACAGTCTTGGAGTCGGTACAATAATTTCCCATACCCAGCGTTCAGTGCTGTACATAGCTTTTCTTGGCCGCTCGGTTGTGCAATAAAAGAAGCACATTCATCAATAATGAATTCTGCTAATTTTTCTGGGGTTTGAGAAGAGGACCTACTATTACGTGTTTGGCATGGCATCTTAGTTGTACATAGGTACATTAAACACCGGTACTGTAATACATATTTATTTACGTACGCACATTCGTACATAGAAAGATTGCACTTACTTAGTGTCTGTCATACATACATAGGAGGAGGAAAAATCATTGAAAGTTGGCCGATACGTCGGTCGGCTTGGGAATTATATAAGCTGCTTGCTATACTTCGACGGCTGAACAATGCCAGCAGCATGGACAGTACTGTAATGTGTACGTACGTAGTTCATCAACAATGCTAACACACTTAGTTGTTACTTAGCTACCAAGTGAAACGCAACGGAAAGAGTGCAAAGTGAAAAAGTCGACTGTGGTCGATAGGGATAGGGAGCCACCAACCAACCATTTGTGATCACAATCATTACTCTTGTCAGGATAATGATAGCTGACAAAGACCTATGTGCACGTAGGTTGGAATAGTAGGTATTAATACGCACCAACACATGTACTTAGTATGTATTATAACAAGATTAGCGCAATCATGGTCGGAAACAATATAGCTTTAAATAAAATTATGAAGGCGCACGTTAAAACCAGGCAAGGAGGACTTATGCAATTATAAATTATACCAGGCAGGCAGGCAGGCATTGCAGCCGCAGCGTCTGAGCCAAAGGAATGTTAGGTACCAAAATTTACACCACTCTCAACACATAGCAAATCCAGCATACAATATGATATGATCAAGGACTTTCAGTCTTCCACTGCCTCAGAACGACAAAGTACTGCATGTTAGGAAAACTCCGAGAAAATTTGGTCTGTTGTCTCCTTAGCGACTAAGCTTTTATCATATTATATCATGCACCCTGGTTGGAGGAGAACAAAGCATCTTATACCCTACTCTAGTTTATTCCCGAAACGGGCGCACCCTTATGGATGACAAGCAGATATAAATCTGGCAGCCGCCTCGCCGTAATTTCACCACGAAATCGCTGGCCGCAAATGATGAAAACGGAGCCGACAGCCAATAGTAAAGTGATTACTATTACAGGACGAATATTATGATTGTGAACGTACGGTGGTTCATAGGGGACAATTGCCAGGGCCCAGCTTCTGGGGCGCACACTTTTGCGTTTGCGCTTCAATAGGTTCAGTTAATCCGACCGAATCGACTACTTCTGCACACTGCAGCGTGTGTTCCCCTATAGCTAAAAACGCTGCTAAAAATCCTAATGCTTAACTAGGCCAAAAGGGGGGCAGCTGAGCTCACTGGGGCTCGACTCACCTACAAGGGCACTTATTACAGTGAGTACTCGTTCGTTACTGGCGGTTAGTACATTATCGTCTTTTCGTAGCTTTTTTACGTAAATTCTGTACGTAACAACGCAAAGATATATAATGATTTATGTACATAGATACTCGGCTGCGTGTCTCTGCTTTCGCGGCTAGTAGTAATGCTTTTACAGGCAGCCCGAAGTTGAAGAGCTGAGCAGGAGCGGCTTGAAAAAGCTTTCAAAATTGCGCTTTTATACATCCCCCAAAGCCAGTTTTTGCTCAGTTGCTTTTCCTCATAGCTAAAGCTTCTCTTATCTGTAGCAGCAGCTAGCAGGTGATGATGAAGTTTGCCTCTCTTCGGGGTGCGCGTGGCGGCGCGGGAGGGAGGGACCACAGGCGCGCAGCGCGCTTTTCGGTGCCTTGCCTGTTATGTTATCAGCAACTAAATACCTCTAAACCTGAACCCGACTGAAACAATCCGGTACATGAATATAAGGGTATGCTTATGTAAGAAGCTTAAGGTATATGGTTTATGTATTGGCGCTTCTGTAAACGTTCGTGCCAACCTTGATGCCCCTTGTGTAATCTAATCGGCTGCAATAAACAAGTAGCTCAATTAGCGCCTATGTATTATGCTAAAAGGCATTTCTACACTCAATCTTCTATAGCGCATCCTTACCATAGGGCGCACTCCCTAACGCCCGACCGACGAACGACAACGGTACCGTGGCGCGGGACACGGTGGGGTAACCCCGCGCAGAGGCCGAAGGGCGTGTGGTCATAACGAACCGCTTTCATCATTACTATCTATGCATGTGACGGGTACAACGCATCAAAACTAATGGTATGCATCGGTACGCATATGTAGGTACACATAGGTACATTAAGTACGTAGCTACTACAGTAGGCGTGGTGGTGCGTGCATGCGTTGCTACTCTGCAGGCCAGGTGGAGAATCGCCTGAATAAACTAAGACGTCAATGATGATACCGAATGGCCGAACCGTTTGCTGATTACTCCATTTTTACATAAAAAGTAGGCCCACGCTTTGAATATGCCAAATATTGTGTTTGTATGCCGCGCAGAACAGCCGAGCGGTTTTTGGTGCCGTGCATACAATGCATTGAACGTCGCCGTCGATAAATGAAAAGCAGATGGCACCGGAAAGTGCATGCAATAAACAGTAAAATGGGCTCAAAATCGCTTGCGTGTACCCACGCCTACAACCTGCGAATATTATTAGCAGCCGAACGAGCCAAAACTTCTGCGTTAGCCCGCCAGCTAAACGCGGAGAGCGTCTCGATGCTCGAGCGCTGTATGGGTCTCGAATTTTGTGAGCGGCTCTTCCAGATGCTTCTCCGTAGCCAGAAAATCAAATAGTTCGTCGGCACATGGTTCAGTGTGTACATGTGTTAGTACGTACGTACG
>JASAMW010004903.1:0-17047 GCA_030247985.1 Epsilonema sp. ZAB3_2
CATTGTTACCCACACTGCAATACGCCGTCCAGGTTCCCAGGCTTCCCCATTTTTGATAACTTTTAGGCAGAGGCGGATACACACACTTACGCGCGTCAAGGCTCCCGCGAGCTAGGATATGCATGAAAGTACAGATAGAATGGCGGCATAACTTAACGTACCACCGGTGTGAAATTCGGAAGGTGAGGCTGGCAGGTTGATAATGGACCCTACCCAACTGGCGCTTTGCGCACGGCGACGGAGACGACATAATTACTGTTTTTTGTCGCGGAGAAACGCTGCGGACTTTCTCACTTGGGAGTAGTATCGCGTTTAAAAATGTACTACAATCTCATTTATGGTACGTAGTCCACTTTTACACACAATGATATGCATACACACCGGAGGTTGGCGCGATGGGTTTTGCCTTATACGCACGTTATGTATGTACTATACGTACGCAAAGACGGGATATTATCCGATTGTTGTTTGACGGTACTTGCAGAGAATACACAATGGACGACCGACCAGCGGCGCCATTAGGTTTTGATATATAGGCGCCTACACACAACGGCGCAGCGTCAGTTTTTGGCGCCTGCCGTCTTTCTCCTTTTCTCTTCTTTCCATTATTTTCTTGTCTTTCCTGGCGTGGCATCATCGGGTAAATTACGTTCTTTCGAGCTACCACCTTCGACCTTGCGTAAGAAAAACATTCTTCATTCAGGTGAGCTGAGAAAGTTATTTTTTCGGCCAATTATCGTTACTCTGCGCAGCCGCAATTCCACTTTGCGCCATCACCCATGGGAATTTGAGCATCACCAAATTGTACGGTTGCTATTGCTGCGAGAAACACGAACACGAAATCGGCCGGTCGTCCTGTCGGTGGCTTTTAAAAGGGGAGTCTCGGGGTTTTGTGTCCATTGTGTATTCTCTGCAAGTACCGTCAAACAACAATCGGATAATATCCCGTCTTTGCGTACGTATAGTACATACATAACGTGCGTATGAGGCAAAAAGGCGCCGTCGCGCCAACAACCGGTGTATCATCATTGTGTAAAGGTGGACTACGTAGATGAGATTGTAGTACATTTTTAAACACAATACTACTCCATGAGAAAGTCCGCACGCTCTCCGCGAGCAAAAACAGTAATTATGTCGTCTCCGTCGCCGCTGCGCAAACACAGTTGGGATGAGCGCCAGTGTACGCCATAAATCTCATTCTCACACCTTATTTTTGCACCTTACTCGCAATACTTTCTCATATCCATTAGGAAGGTCCATTATCAACCTGCCAGCCTCCACCTACCGAATTTGGCACCGGTGGTACGTTAAGTTATGCCGCCATTCTCGTCTATATGTACTTTAGTGCATGCATATCCTAGCTCAGGAGCCTTGATTTACACGTAGTGTGTGTATCCGCCTCTGCCTAGAAGTTATCGAAAATGGGGGGAAACCTGAAACTTCTGGACGGCGTATTGCAGTGTAGATTTACTCGGAATTGGCGATTGTCAAGCCACCTCACCTGTCAAACAGAGTGACAGCATTTTTGATTGACGTTGATAAATAACATCGTAAATTTTTCGTGTTTTACTTATTTACGAACCTGGCAAATTTTACTGACTTTTTCGCGAGGTCGTGCCGAACACAACAACGAATTGTTTCCTCTTCCTTTTCAGGGTGACAGTCATTGTGGTTCTGTCCAGCTACAGTAATCCGAAGGCAGTATTCGATTTTTTGAACACTGTTTTTTAAATATAGCAGTACATACGTCACGTAGACCTAAACCCGTGCGGTGACACTAAACAAACAAAGCCACAGATTCAATCTTATTTATTTCATAATTGCGTCAATTTGAGACCTCAGGCTCCGCTATTAGAAATAACTGATTCGATTTCAGCCGCGTTGATGGGAGATTTTATGATGGTCCAATGCGGAATGAATACGTACAGTACTGCAAGTTTATTTGTTAGTACTGTATATACGTACTGTACATACGTAATCGACAGGTTGCATTGCTGTGGCATTTGTGTGCGTGTACAAAACCTGATGTACCGTATTTTTGGGTTTATAGTCCCACGGCTATACAAAAATCGAGAGGTCTGATCGGGCGGAATATTGGCAAACATGATATAATAGGGGAGTTAATGTTTTTGATAGGTATGTATGTGTGGACAATGTTATTGAGGTCAAAGGTATGTGTTTTAGGGCATAATAGAGGTAAGAACAGGGTTATTCTAGTACAAGCAAGACATGATCAGCTATGCTTATTTAGTCATTGTGTTGGTGTACATAGGTGAGTGGCTATAGCTAGCTTATGACCAGCTTACACAGGTATGTTCAGCTACGTACGTAGGGGAATACGACCTATTTTTCCGGGTCCGGGTAGCCAAAAAAGCCGGGTTTTCCCGGTTCCGGGTATCCGTGAGACCTCTAGTACATACATAAGTCGAGAAGGAAAATTTGCTCTAACATTTTAGGGGATATACACCCAAAAATGCGGTCGTATTATTTTGATGCATGGCTTATTATGTTCGTTGGGCGGTCGCCCGCCGTACTGTAGAACATTAAACGTGTGTAGACGACGCACACACTTTTGCGACTGCCTCCAAACCCCTGCTCAGTCAACCGAAGGCTAATTCGATAGTTTTTAGCTCCGACTTATCTGCCGAGCCAGTCTCTTCTCTTCTTCTCTGTGCCCTGCGACTATGGCTCCGCAGCTGTTTCATGCCCAAATCGACTGAATTCTGCACTGGTGCATGCATAATCTTCAGGCATTGTGGGGCTCGTCGTGGATGCATAATTTAGGCAAAGCCACACTATCTACTATCTCGACGAATAAAGACAAAAGTTAGTTAGTCGGCCGGCAGGGCTCGTTATGAGTTTCCTTTTCGGATTGCGCTCATTAGTAAGTGAGAGGTTACAAGCGCGGAGTTTAGCCAAGTGTACCTAATAACTGTCCGTCCATGCTGGTTCGCCCTTTATAGGGTGTAGGTACAGTAGAAGCCAGGAAAGGGAGGGGGTCTTTTAAGGTCTCAATGCCCTGTTTTTCTGAGCATGGACTCCTGTACTACTAGTGAAGTATCTGGTGATATCTAATTCCAGCTGTTTTCACTTCCTGACACCATACGATCATCCGTCTGCTTGTTTTCCGTTCGCTGTTTCCGCTCCAGTCGCGCTCTCTGCGCTCGTCTTCGTACTATGCAGGGACAACTGTCTATGCATGGACTTCTGGATAAATTTAGTCCAGGCTCTCCTGAGCCAACGAAAGCGAGTTGAGAGGAGATCAAGATATCGATCGAAAGCTTGTTACACGATCTCTTTGACGAGCCATAGAGCGCCTCTTGAAACGGCCTCTCCGTGGCGCTATTCTTGATTGAAACGATAACTTTTTCAAACACGTTCTTCTTGGATAACTTTGCGTAGAGGCAACGTAGAGAGGCGCCGCAGGTACCGATCGATTCCTCTCGTCAAGACGCGTTGAATGGTGTGCCGCATGTTGAAAAATACCCAGTGGTTCCTTCGGAACACCCAAATCGCGTGGTTTTTGGGGCGTTCTTCGGCGTGTCGTACTGCGCCGAATACAAGAGCTTTGGCGCTGCCGTTTGGTGTACGTGTAGAGGAAGGGTTGTTCTATATTTACATGATAAGTGATCACTTTTATCTTGCACATAACGGCTACGAGGAAGCCTCAAATTTGGCTCCGAAACAGGGCATTGAGACCTTAAGGCGTCATGGTGTTAGGTAAGCTGTCGACTGTGTGGAGTGGTCTTCGTCCGTAGGCCAGATGTTTCTAGAAAGGCGCGCTGCTTGAAGCTGTTTGGATCCGGCCTATGCTATTCAGGCGCGCCGAACTGCGAATGATGGATCATGATCGCATGGCTGCATTTATCTCAGTCGCCGCAGCTTTCAACTACCAACCTCAAAAATATATAATTCTGCTTAGGGGAAGAATGGACGGCTTAGTGTAAACTAAAGAAACCTTCCCTGGCGCAGATTCGCCCCATTGTAATGGGTTTTTGAAATATCCAATACAATGGATATCCAATTATTTGGGTTTTACGAAACCATTACATTGGGTTTTACGAAACCATTACAATGGATATCAAATATTTTGATTTTACGAAACCATTACATTGGGTTTTACGAAACCATTACAATGGGTTTTACGAACCAAATAATTGGGGAAACCCAATGTAATGGATTCGTAAAAATCGATATTTTTACGAAACCATTGTAATGGGTTTTACGAATCCATTACATTGGGTTTCCCCAATTATTTCGTTTCGTAAAACCCAATGTAATGGTTTTGTAAAACCCAATGTAATGGTTTCGTAAAACCCAAATAAATGGATATCCATTGTATTGGATATTTCAAAAACCCATTACAATGGGGCGAATCTGCGCCAGGGATGGTTTCTTTAGTTTACACTAAGCCGTCCATTCTTCCCCTAAGCAGAATTATATATTTTTGCCAACCTACATACATAATGTACTACAGATACGTATATACGTACGTTAGGCTCGGTTGTTCCAATCCATATTCGAGCGCGACCGGTCGGTCCACCCAAATGTAACGTATCACGTCCATTCTAACGTTGTGCATGTACATACGGATACAACGCTGAGCTATCCTGGCCTGCTAAGCAGCCGGCCCTGTGCGTCGCTTCCTATACGTACGCCTCCGCTTCTGTAACAACCCACCTCTCTCCTCAATCTTTCGATTCCGCGTCACACTCGGAAACGGTAATTCCCTGGCCCGATGTCCGATTTTTCCACCTCGTCGAACAGTCTATGGGGATAGTGGACAGTGGACGGAGACAGACAGACAGGACTGGTGGCTGGATGGCGGCAGGAACTAACAGATTAGGTGTGCAGGGGTCCCTCCTGGCTAATTAGGGGGACAGGGCGACAGTGCCCCAGGGCCGGCTGCCTATTGAAGACCCAAAGGGACACCGCCTCACAGACCCCCTGCCTGTCGGCGCGAGGAGAACAATGCGAGATCATGGCCCAAATGAGACTGAGGGGGACACAAAGTTCAGCACGGACGGCTCCATTGACAGTAAACACAAATAGAGCTAATCACAGAGACAGACACAGCAGTTGTTAGATGCGGACACAAAACAATGCCACAACAATGGCCAATACGAGGAAATGTGCTGAAAGGAGCCGCTCTTTCAAATATGCGACTGCAGCTACGTATACGTACGTACATTATAATATGAGAAAGTTTTGCCAAAAGCCAAGACACGCTATTCTGTGTACGTATGGATGCAAATTAGCTACCGTAGTGACTTGCATGAACGTTATGTACGTCTAGATTTAAGAGTGCACAGCTTGGTCATCCGCTTGCTTGGAGGTTTCGCGCCGGCATGTCTGTGACCTGCGGTGTCGCAATGAAAAAGAGCAATCGGCCCTCATACAAACAGACTTCCCGCTGCTTCATCCTCCGAATACAAGAAAGAATGTCATCAACCATACGGCTCCGTTCTATTTTGTAGCATATGGGCATGCATAAATTAATCCGCCCCCACTAATACTGTACCGTATAGGCAGGCGAGAGTTCCTGTGGAGACGAGGTGCTAAATAATATTCCCCTGTGTGCATGAGAAAAGAGCCGTTTATGGAGACCCTTCAAGACACGTCAAGGACCGGCTTTGTGACACACTTGACAGATCGCTTATTACTTTGTCAAACTGCCGCCACCACCGTGTCATCACACCATCGCCAATAATGCGAGTATGCATGCACACTTGCTTACTTATTTGCGTCCCAAATTTGCAAATTAGCCTACTATGCACACCACCTTCTCTCCTGCTGTCAATAGGGGGGATATGCTATACTCGTTTTGAGCCATAGGGAGGTTGGACAAATTTGTTGCACTTAACTTTACCACAGCAATAAGTGTTTATGCTTTTTGCCGCTGATAAACACACATGCCGAACCGAATGGATGATCATTTTCAAGGTGTTTTGTTTTGTGGTTTCAGGCCATACTGGTGTCAACCAGCTGGGAGGAGTGTTTGTCAATGGCCGTCCATTGCCCGACGCCACACGACAACGGATTGTGGAGCTGGCACACCAGGGCGCCAGACCATGCGACATCTCACGCATACTTCAGGTAGGCAGGCACAGCGTCTGTCTGTAATGTATGGCTGACCTGAGTTGGCAGTTACTTGCATAGTGAAGAAAAATCGATGATGTTGACCGCTGCCCGGCGCTTGTCTGTTCTCGCTACTACGCTGCTACAAAAAGTTCTGCCAACGGTCTTCCAAGAAAAGACCAAGAACTACTAATGCGTCGCACGTGGGGTTGACTGCTGACTTATGTACACTGCCAAATTAGGTCAGCCAGTCTTTACACGTAACAGTACAGTGAGCGGGGGGCCTGGGTTCCAGTTGGAGTACAGTGTGGAATTTAGTACCTTTCTGGCTTGACGAGTAATGCTGCACGTGTATGAATGTGTGTGTCGATAGGTGTCTAACGGATGTGTGTCCAAGATCCTTTGCCGTTACTACGAGACCGGCTCTATTCGTCCTCGTGCGATCGGCGGCAGCAAGCCTCGTGTGGCAACTAACAAAGTGGTGGACAAGGTGGCCGTTTACAAGCAAGAATGTCCCTCCATCTTCGCCTGGGAAATACGAGATCGACTCCTCCAGGAAAAAGTCTGCACTCCGGAAAACATTCCCAGTGTAAGCCTAGTGCATTACTGTACGTACTGTAGAGCCGGATGCCAGAATATGCACAAGATGCACGGCCATAATTCCGGCTTGTTTTGCTGATACATCCAACACTCTCGCTTTGTAAACATTTTAAAAACTACGGTAGGCCATGAGTAGTCACATACGATACGTGTGCATAATTTGCGTCCTATCGAGCGCCAACTGTGAGGAGCGGAAAACTGTCTCCGAAGCAGAAAGCTTCAATTTTTCATCAAGCTAATCTGCTGGTTCCCCTCGTGTTCTTGTTTTCCTTCTTCAGTCCACATGCTATGTAGCTTAGCTACTATCACTCAATTACGTTCGTAACGTACTTAGGTATGTACGTACGTGCGGACTCTGTCAGCGGGGTATTGTCTTGTTTGTATACACGCGCAAATCGGACATTGGATTGGGGGGAGCTGCCTTTTCGTTGTCGCTCTTACAAGATGGCGCAGATACGACCAGTGCTCCTGCGGGCGTGTAGTATGTTTCTCATCAGTCGTCGGATGCTTTTGACAACAGCCAGATTGCTTCTTTCCGTGGGGTCTCTTGAAAACAGATAAATTTGCGCGGATACGACATGGAGCGGCCTTTTCATTATGCATAGTGAGCGCCGGATTCGAATGCAAATAAAAAGTCTGACACGAGATACTGCGTCCGCTTCATTATGAGCCAATTTTTTTATAATTCAAAAAAATAATCCGGCTTTGTTGTTGTGAACTTATTACTGGGACGCTCTCGAAAACGAAAAAGAACTGCTAGTACGTACGTACAGTACATGCATAACTTCCTACTGGAACGAATGTCAAGCAGAAGCGGAATACGTATAAACGTTTTGATGCACGTGAATCCTATGTACAGTATGTAGCATCACCACGTGCACATGCACCATGTTTGTGTCGACGTGAAGCAACGGATGAAAATACTGTATCACATCCTTGAACGACTCTGGGTCTGGGCAGCAAGATGCAATAGACTCGAAACGCCGTTGTCAATGTCCAACCATCGGAAGCAACGACACTTTAAAGGCAAGGGCTACCCTAACATCGACTTTCGAATTTTGAATTCAAACCCTTTTTATCATAAGCTATATTTTTATTCAACTCTTTTGCAAAAAACCGCTTTTCAAAATTCCTATCCGTTCACGAGTTATCCGCGTGCAAAGTTCAGTACTGAAGACGGATTTGGGAACCGTTACCGTAACGGTTCCCGAGGTCCGCTTCAAACTAAAATTTATCGATTTTTATCGTCGAATAACTCGGGAACGGATAGAAATTTTGAAATGCGGTTTTTTGTAAAATAATTGAATAAAAATATAGTTTATGCAATGGGTTTGAATTCGAAATTCGAAGGTCGATGTTAGGGTAGCCCTTGCCTTTCAAGTATTTTGCAAAAACCGCATTCAAAATTCCTATCCGTTCCCGAGTTATTCGACGATAAAATTGATGAATTTCAGTATTGAAGCGGTGCTCGGGAACCGTTACGGTAGTGTAAGCTACCATTACGGTTCCCAAATCCGTCTTCAGTACTGAACTAAGAACTTTGCACACGGATAACTCGTGAACGGATAGGAATTTTGAAAAGCGGTTTTTTTTGCAAAAGACTTGAATAAAAACATAGTTTATGATACAATGGGTTTGAATTGAAAATGCGAAAGTCGATGTTAGGGTAGCCCTTGCCTTTTAAGTGCCACGACACACCAGTGCTCATTGGGGTGTGAGTGTTATCGCTCTTTGCACTTCATTTTTATAGTGGAGTAACTCCGCACGTTGCAATCCAGTATGTACGCAATATGCACACAAGCACGCACGTACATGCTTGGTTACCTGCCTGGTACGTACAGTACGTATATTCTGTACGTACGTAACGTACATAAAAGTGCCTCATGTACCATGTGTTGTACGTACTTACGTATATTTTTCGTTGCATATGTGCTGGACGCTTTTTAAACGAACACTACATACTACGTTACGTACATACTGAAACCTTACTCTCCTCACAAAGCACAATATTTCTGGTCAGATATTTCGCACAATGAGCTGCCCACTTTAGCTAATTTCTATAACTGTGGCATACCGCTTTGGCTGGTTGACTGCTATATCAGCCACCACGTATATGTACATTAGTGTATAGTCAGCTCCCATTGGTCCATTAGTGCTATTATTGTTGTTCGGAGGGGGCAGGACATGTACGTACTAGCTTGATTGACTGACTGACAGGACCTGCCGGAAGCTGCACTGTTACTCTGGCTTTCAATTAATCGATATCGCCTATGCCTACAGTAGTCATACGTATTCACGGTTACTGTAGCTATTCGGTCAATTTTGCGCGGCCCCCATAAAAATATTTTTAAAAAATCGGTACCGATATTCGCAGAATCAGCATAAAAGATCGAGTAAGAATCATCAAAAAAGGTTCGTGCCAAAAGATCAAAATTTTTGTTAGAATAGTCGTTTGAAAAAGTACTGTAATGTTCCGTATATAGCCCCCTCTCGTGTATAACCCCCTCGTGTATAGCCCCCAAATCGGCCACTAACGTCATTGCCCTCGTGCATATCCCCCTAGTGCGAACCGCGAAAAGTAAGGGAAATCAAGTGTTTTTGCGCTAAAAACCCAGCGTTTTTGAGGTGTTTTGATGCATAGGAGTTTATAACTGCACCTCATTTGGAACAGTTCTGATTATTTTACCAGTGACATCTCTTCGAGGGAATTTTAGTAGCAAAAATTTCGCAATTTTTTTTAGTTGAAAGCTGCATTTTTTTACTCTTTTTATAAACCACTTGCCCTCCAAAACCTAGTACAATACTGAAAAATTTTGATATTTGATATAATATTGATTCTTTACTCGTTTGTTGTCTATTCCGAATACGATTAAACCATTTATGATATGGGTCTCGTCTGTAAGTTACGATTATAATCGTACTGCTCTCTTCAGGTATTTCTACCGTTTCTCGCAATTTGGCGGCTCAGAAGGAGGAGTCGGTGGCTGCGGCGGCTCGTGTGGATTTCGCGGAGAAGTTTCACCGCATGACCTACGGTGCTCCGAATGGCTGGTGGTACACGACGCCGCCCGGATTTCCCACCAATCCCTACATGGCACCCGCCACCCACGGAGCAGCAGCTGGAATCTCACCTTTCGCTCACCAAATCACCAATCAACCAACCACCACCGTCCTCACCACCGGAAATGAACCAAAGAAAGAAGGTACAGTGCGTAACGTATGTACAGTATATGTTCAAACATACCTAAGCCGTTGCAAGCTATAAAGTAAACGCGCATGAAGTTCTCGACGCTTGTTTGAGCCAGTACCATACATGTTATGGCGCGTTCACCAGACGTCCGTACGGACGTACGTCCGACATCAACCATGTACTCCTAGATACGTCGGATGATCTAGGAGTACATTGTTCATGTATATAGATACGTCGCGTCGTCCGTCGGCGTCTGGTGCGCGCCATCTCTCACGCCGTATCATTTGTCGAGTCATGCACCGTTTATATCCACGAAGAGCGGGGCAAGCTAAACGCTTCTCCGATTTCGCAACTAGCTCATTCGAAGCGCTCAAAGTTATGTAAACCCATTCCCACTTCTCCTTACTTCGTTCCCTCATTCCTTTACTTTTTCCAACTCATTTTACCTCCCAAACGGCCCACCAGCCATTCGGAGCACCGTAGGTCATGCGGTGAAACTTCTCCGCGAAATCCACACGAGCCGCCGCAGCCACCGACTCCTCCTTCTGAGCCGCCAAATTGCGCAGAACACGGTTGATCGAAGATACCTGAAGCAGAGCAGTACGTATTATAATCGTAACTTACAGACGAGACCCATATCATAAATGGTATAATCGATATTCGGAATCAGCACAACAAATCGAGTAAAGAATCCATATCATATCAAAGATCAAAATTTTTCAGTATTGTACTAGGTTTTGGTAGGGTCAAGTGGTCTTATAAAAAAGTATGCAGCTTTCAACTAATAAAATTGCGAAATTTTTGCGACTAAAATTCCCTCGAAGAGATGTCACTGGTAAAATAATCAGCAGAACTGTTCCAAATGAGGTGCAGTTATAAACTCCTATGCATCAAAACACCTCAAAAACGCTGGGTTTTTAGCGCAAAAACACTTGATTTCCCTTACTTTTCGCGGTTCGCAGGGGGCTATACACGAAAGCAATGACGTTAGTGGCCGATTTGGGGGCTATACACGAAAACAATGACGTTAGTGGCCGATTTGGGGGCTATACACGAGGGGGTTATACACAAGGGGGCTATATACGGAACATTACAGTACTTTTTCAAACGACTATTCTAACAAAAATTTTGATCTTTTGGCATGAACCTTTTTTGATGATTCTTACTCGATCTTTTATGCTGATTCTGCGAATATCGGAACCGATTTTTTAAAAATATTTTTATGGGGGCCGCGCAAAATTGACCGAATAGCTACAGTAACCGTGAATACGTATGACTACTGTAGGCATAAGCGATATCGATTAATTGAAAGCCAGAGTAACAGTGCAGCTTCCGGCAGGTCCTGTCAGTCAGTCAATCAAGCTAGTACGTACATGTCCTGCCCCCTCCGAACAACAATAATAGCACTAATGGACCAATGGGAGCTGACTATACACTAATGTACATACGTGGTGGCTGATATAGCAGTCAACCAGCCAAAGCGGTATGCCACAGTTATAGAAATTAGCTAAAGTGGCGCAGCTCATTGTGCGAAATATCTGACCAGAAATATTGTGCTTTGTGAGGAGAGTAAGGTTTCAGTATGTACGTAACGTAGTATGTATGTAGTGTTCGATTAAATAGCGTCCAGCACATATGCAACGAAAAATATGTATGCGTAAGTACGTACAACACATAGTACATGAGGCACTTTTATGTACGTTATGTACGTACGTACAGAATATACGTATGTACTGTACGTACATAGGCAGGTAAGCAAGCATGTACATGCGTGCTTGTGTGCATATTGCGTACATACTGGATTGCAACGTGCGGAGTTACTCCACTATAAAAATGAAGTGCAAAGAGCGATAACACTCATACCCCAATGGGCTGGTGTGTGGTGGCACTTAAGGCAAGGGCTACCCTAACATCGACCTTCGAATTTTGAATTCAAACCCACTGTATCATAAAACTATATTTTTATTCAAGTATTTTACAAAAAACCGCATTTCAAAATCCTATCCGTTCCCGAGTTATTCGACGATAAAAATCGATAAATTTTAGTATTGAAGCGGACCTCAGGAACCGTTACCGTAACCGTAACCAAATCCGTCTTCAGTACTGAACTTTGCACACGGATAACTCGTGAACGGATAGGAATTTTGAAAAGCGGTTTTTTGCAAAAGACTTGAATAAAAATATAGCTTATGATAAAAAGGGTTTGAATTCAAAATTCGAAAGTCGATGTTAGGGTAGCCTTTGCCTTTAAAGTGTCGTTGCTTCCGATGGTTGGACATTGACAACGGCGTTTCGAGTCTATTGCATCTTGCTGCCCACAGTCGTTCAAGGATGTGATACAGTATTTTCATCCGTCGACACAAACATGGTCCCTCAAAACCGCGGGACCGTAGTTTACCGCTAATAAGCCAAGAAGGTCTAATAAAATTCCATTAGGAGTTCACGGATTCCTATGCTTCATCATGTAAAAAAGCGGCAAAATAACATTGGAAGTTCGAGCATAACATTCGCATTTTTCCTTTTCTTTTTTCGAATATTATGCTATGCGAATGTTATGCTCGAACTTCCAATGTTATTTTCCCGCTTTTTTACATGATGAAGCATAGGAATCCGTGAACTCCTAATGGAATTTTATTAGACCTTCTTGGCTTATTAGCGGTAAACTACGGTCCCGCGGTTTTGATGGTGCATGTGCACGTGGTGATGCTACATACTGTACATAGGATTCACGTGCATCAAAACGTTTATACGTATTCCGCTTCTGCTTGACATTCGTTCCAGTAGGAAGTTATGCATGTACTGTACGTACGTACTAGCAGTTCTTTTTCGTTTTCGAGAGCGTCCCAGAAGTTCACAACAACAAAGCCGGATTATTTTTTGAATTATAAAAAATTGGCTCATAATGAAACGGACGCAGTATCTCGTGTCAGACTTTTTATTTGCATTCGATTCCGGCGCTCACTATGCATAATCAAAAGGCCGCTCCATGTCGTATCCGCGCAAATTTATCTGTTTTCAAGAGACCCCACGGAAAGAAGCAATCTGGCTGTTGTCAAAAGCATCCGACGACTGATGAGAATAACATACTACACGCCCGCAGGAGCACTGGTCGTATCTGCGCCATCTTGTAAGAGCGACAACGAAAAGCAGCTCCCACCCAATCCAATGTCCGATTTGCGCGTGTATACAAACAAGACAATACCCCGCTGACAGAGTCCGCATGTACGTACGTACCTAAGTACGTTACGAACGTAATTGAGTGATAGTAGCTAAGCTACATAGCATGTGGACTGAAGAAGGAAAACAAGAACACGAGGGGAACCAGAAGATTAGCTTGATGAAAAATTGAAGCTTTCTGCTTCGGAGACAGTTTTCCGCTCCTCACAGTTGGCGCTCGATAGGACGCAAATTCTATGCACACGTATCGTATGTGCCTACTCATGGCCTACCGTAGTTTTAAATGTTTACAAAGCGAGAGTGTTGGGTGTATCAGCAAAACAAGCCGGAATTACGGCCGTGCATCTTGTGCATATTCTGGCATCCGGCTCTACAGTACAGTAATGCACTAGGCTTACACTGGGAATGTTTTCCGGAGTGCAGACTTTTTCCTGGAGGAGTCGATCTCGTATTTCCCAGGCGAAGATGGAGGGACATTCTTGCTTGTAGACTGCCACCTTGTCCACCACTTTGTTAGTTGCCACACGAGGCTTGCTGCCGCCGATCGCACGAGGACGAATAGAGCCGGTCTCGTAGTAACGGCAAAGGATCTTGGACACACATCCGTTAGACACCTATCGACACACACATTCATACACCTGCAGCATTACTCGTCAAGCCAGAAAGGTACTAAATTCGACACTGTACTCGAACTGGAACCCAGGCCCCCCGCTCACTGTTGTTACGTGTAAAGACTGGCTGAGCTAATTTGGCAGTGTATGTACATAAGTCAGCAGTCAACCCGCGTGCGACGCATTAGTAGTTCTTGGTCTTTTCTTGGAAGACCGTTGGCAGAACTTTTAGTAGCAGCGTAGTAGCGAGAACAGACAAGCGCCGGGCAGCGGTCAACATCATCGATTTTTCTTCACTATGCAAGTAACTGCCAACTCAGGTCAGCCATACATTACAGACAGACGCTGTGCCTACCTGAAGTATGCGTGAGATGTCGCATGGTCTGGCGCCCTGGTGTGCCAGCTCCACAATCCGCTGTCGTGTGGCGTCGGGCAATGGACGGCCATTGACAAACACTCCTCCCAGCTGGTTGACACCAGTATGGCCTGAAACCACAAAACAAAACACCTTGAAATTGATCATCCATTCGGTTCGGCATGTGTGTTTCTTAGCGGCAAAAAAGCATGAACACTTATTGTTATGGTAAAGTGAAGTGCAACAAATTTGTCACCCCTCTATGGTTCAAAATAAGCATAGCGTATCCCCCGTCCCTTGCCTTGTCAATTTCATTGACAGCAGGAGAGAAGGTGGTGTGCATAGTAGGCTAATTTGCAAATTTGGGACGCAAATAAGTAAGCAAGTGTGCATGCATACTCGCATTATTGGCGATGGTGTGATGACACGGTGGTGGCGGCAGTTTGACAAAGTAATAAGCGATCTGTCAAGTGTGTCACAAAGCCGGTCCTTGACGTGTCTTGAAGGGTCTCCATAAACGGCTCTTTTCTCATGCGTGCACACAGGGGAATATTATTTAGCACCTCGTCTCCACAGGAACTCTCGCCTGCCTATACGGTACAGTATTAGTGGGGGCGGATTAATTTATGCATGCCCATATGCTACAAAATAGAACGGAGCCGTATGGTTGATGACATTCTTTCTTGTATTCGGAGGATGAAGCAGCGGGAAGTCTGTTTGTATGAGGGCCGATTGCTTTTTTTCATTGCGACACCGCAGGTCACAGACATTCCGGCGCGAAACCTCCAAGCAAGCGGATGACCAAGCTGTGTATTCTTAAATCTAGACGTACATAACGTTCATGCAAGTCACTACGGTAGCTAATTTGCATCCATACGTACGTGTACACAGAATAGCGTGTCTTGGCTTTTGGCAAAACTTTCTCATATTATAATGTACGTACGTACGTAGCTGCAGTCGCATATTTGAAAGAGCGGCTCCTTTCAGCACATTTCCTCGTATTGGCCATTGTTGTGGCATTGTTTTGTGTCCGCATCTAACAACTGCTGTGGCCGTCTCTGTGATTAGCTCTATTTGTGTTTACTGTCAATGGAGCCGGCCGTGCTGAACTTTGTGTCCCCCTCAGTCTCATTTGGGCCATGATCTCGCATTGTTCTCCTCGCGCCGACAGGCAGGGGGTCTGTGAGGCGGTGTCCCTTTGGGTCTTCAATAGGCAGCCGGCCCTGGGGCACTGTCGCCCTGTCCCCCTAATTAGCCAGGAGGGACCCCTGCACACCTAATCTGTTAGTTCCTGCCGCCATCCAGCCACCAGTCCGTCGCTCTCTCCTGTCTGTCTGTCTCCGTCCACTGTCCACTATCCCCATAGACTGTTCGACGAGGTGGAAAAATCGGACATCGGGCCAGGGAATTACCGTTTCCGAGTGTGACGCGGAATCGAAAGAGATTGAGGAGAGAGGTGGGTTGTACAGAAGCGGAGGCGTACGTATAGGAAGCGACGCACAGGGCCGGCTGCTTAGCAGGCCAGGATAGCTCAGCGTTGTATCCGTATGTACATGCACAACGTTAGAATGGACGGGATACGTTACATTTGGGTGGACCGACCGGTCGCGCTCGAATATGGATTGGAACAACCGAGCCTAACGTACGTATATACGTATCTGTAGTACATTATGTATGTAGGTTGGCAAAAATATATAATTCTGCTTAGGGGAAGAATGGACGGCTTAGTGTAAACTAAAGAAACCATCCCTGGCGCAGATTCGCCCCATTGTAATGGGTTTTTGAAATATCCAATACAATGGATATCCATTTATTTGGGTTTTACGAAACCATTACATTGGGTTTTACAAAACCATTACATTGGGTTTTTCGAAACTAAATAATTGGGGAAACCCAATGTAATGGATTCGTAATACCCTTTACAATGGTTTCGTAAAAATATCATTTTTACGAATCCATTACATTGGGTTTCCCCAATTATTTGGGTTCGTAAAACCCATTGTAATGGTTTCGTAAAACCCAATGTAATGGTTTCGTAAAATCAAAATATTTGGATATCCATTGTAATGGTTTCGTAAAACCCAATGTAATGGTTTCGTAAAACCCAAATAATTGGATATCCATTGTATTGGATATTTCAAAAACCCATTACAATGGGGCGAATCTGCGCCAGGGAAGGTTTCTTTAGTTTACACTAAGCCGTCCATTCTTCCCCTAAGCAGAATTATATATTTTTGAGGTTGGTAGTTGAAAGCGGCGGCGACTGAGATAAATGCAGCCATGCGATCATGATCCATCATTCGCAGTTCGGCGCGCCTGAATAGCATAGGCCGGATCCAAACAGCTTCAAGCAGCGCGCCTTTCTAGAAACATCTGGCCTACGGACGAAGACCACTCCACACAGTCGACAGCTTACCTAACACCATGACGCCTTAAGGTCTCAATGCCCTGTTTCGGAGCCAAATTTGAGGCTTCCTCGTAGCCGTTATGTGCAAGATAAAAGTGATCACTTATCATGTAAATATAGAACAACCCTTCCTCTACACGTACACCAAACGGCAGCGCCAAAGCTCTTGTATTCGGCGCAGTACGACACGCCGAAGAACGCCCCAAACCACGCGATTTGGGTGTTCCGAAGGAACCACTGGGTATTTTTCAACATGCGGCACACCATTCAACGCGTCTTGACGAGAGGAATCGATCGGTACCTGTGGGGCCTCTCTACGTTGCCTCTACGCAAAGTTATCCAAGAAGAACGTGTTTGAAAAAGTTATCGTTTCAATCAAGAATAGCGCCACGGAGAGGCCGTTTCAAGAGGCGCTCTATGGCTCGTCAAAGAGATCGTGTAACAAGCTTTCGATCGATATCTTGATCTCCTCTCAACTCGCTTCCGTTGGCTCAGGAGAGCCTGGACTAAATTTATCCAGAAGTCCATGCATAGACAGTTGTCCCTGCATAGTACGAAGACGAGCGCAGAGAGCGCGACTGGAGCGGAAACAGCGAACGGAAAACAAGCAGACGGATGATCGTATGGTG
>JASAMW010004905.1:0-24263 GCA_030247985.1 Epsilonema sp. ZAB3_2
GTGTACATTCTGGCCTCCCATCTTTGGACTCCCAGTGTTTCCAGATCTGGCCGGCCGACTAGACCAATGGATCCTTTCAGGGACATTTCGCCTGTTTGTGGCGTAGGTCCTATGGATCCGCGGGTGTTGGCGAAGGTCAAATCGGATCCTGTCAGGTATGGCACCATTGATTTTGAACCTCAGCGACCAAATGAGCAGGATTCAGATGTGACTGAGCGCGCAGCGGAAGCGGCCAAAAGGTGGTTCAGCGCCATGTTAGCTGTGGTGTCTGACGCCTATGCCATGATGGAAAGAGAAGCAGCGTTGGTGAAGAAGGAGTCTGAGGTGGTGAAGAAGGAATCTGAGGTGGTAAAAAAGGAGTTTGAGGCGGTGAAAAAGGAGGCAGAAGAAGCGAAGGCGAAGCTGACTAAGGACGCTGCTGCACAACAGGAGTTGAAGATGATGCGAGAGCAGCTGAGTCAGCTCAGCTTGACGCAGAAGCAGTTGCAGACGACACTGGATGAGAAGTACGCGATAGTTGGGGAAGACGAGATGGGCTCTAGTGGAGCCATGTCTCCCAGCTCAGATGCTACAGCGGCTACAATACAGCATGGGAGCATGCGAAGGAAGACCACGACAGCGGGAGCTAATGGTGCACGTGCGGAAGGACAAGAAGGTGGAACGCCTGTTGGGGGGCGCGGAATACCCCAGGATCAGACTGCGGGTGGTGGACAGTTGCGCAACCACGGCGACCCAGCAGTGGCGAGTACCAGTTTTGATCCACGGCACAGCTTTGTTGGGGGATTGGATTCCATGATGCTGGCGGCTGGAGGATCTGGCTTGCAGCGGAGTGCGTCTCTTGATCAGCTGAACTCTGGCGCCGGAGTGACGCAGATGAGACAGCTCCAGCCTAATGTGCCTTCATACAGATCAGCTACCCCAGGGGGCAGCGGTGTTGGGGGCAACATACCAGGCAGCTGCACAGTTTTTGCTGGTCAGAAAGGAGAGCAAAAGCTCAGAGCATTGTCATCACTTCCACCCAAGTCCAGGGACATTCGAGCACAGATGCCACGGTGATGGAAGGAATGCTGTGTTCCACTGGTGGTTGGTGACAATTTTTTCGCACAGTTCGAGCGTTGGGCGGCAGTTAACTGCCATGGTGTGGAGGACTGGGCTGACCAGCTCATGTCATTCTTCGACGACCAGCCCTACACGCTGTTATGTGCTGAGAAACGCAGGCTTGAGAGAGGCGGCAAATTCGACTACGATCATTTGAAAGCATTTGTCTACGAGGCTTGCACCAATCGGACGGAATCTTGGATGGCCCAGTACGAGCTGGAGAATTTTCAGTGGAAGAAGGATGAGACCTTCGAACAACTCACTGTACGTTTGCGTACGCTGCATGCATTGGCGTATCCAGATCAGTCGCAGGAAGTGGCGGATCCGTACATGAAGAATCAGCTCATCAACATCATTCCGTGGGCTTGGAGGAGAGTTCTGGATAAGGAGAAGAGGCCTGACCAGCCCTTAACCCTTACCCAACTCATCAATCGCTGCCAGGATTTGGCGGCGACCGAGTCCAGCCTGGAGAAAAAGTTTTGTGACATCAAAAATGAGCATAAGCTGTACGGTTTCACAAGCAAGTGGGGACATGGTGCATCCGCCTCAATTCGTTCAATCCAGGAGGAACAAGAGCTTCCTTGGGATGAGGACGATGAGGAGGGATGGGATGACCACTCGCAAGAGCTCTTCTTCGATGAAGACGGGTGTGTACATTATATCGGACCGGAACAGCAGATGTACGTGGGATATCCAGCGAAGCCACATCAGCAACAACAGCCTTGGCGCTATGGCTTTAAGAGGCCTGGCGGGCGAGGCGGCGGCACTTCTGGTAAATCGACGCAGCAGGTGGCACAGCAAGCAAGCAGTGGAGAAGCTTCGGCGGGCAATGCGAAGGTGGAGGATGGGGCACAGGCACAGGCGGCACAAGGAGATGGCAAGCCTAGTGGCAGCAAAACTCTGGCGTGCTATACGTGCGGTGCCGTGGACCACTTCGCCCGAGAGTGTCTGAAGAAACCACCCGCCTCCAGGAAATCTCGCCCGCAGCGTTTTTGGATTTCGCGGGGAGCCGGAGCGTGGGGTGGAAGAACTGGTGCACGTGGACAAGGTGGCAGTGCAGGCTCGGCTTCGGCTAGGCCTAATCAGATGCCAACCAAGCTTTTCATCATTCAGGATGCCCCAGCTATGTCCTGTCGCCGCGCAGGCGAGCTGCAGGAGGAGGACGAGTCGGCAGAAGAGTCTGGTGAGGGAAAGGATGGCGTGGCAGTTCTACCCAGTTCTGTCATTAGCCCCCAAAAAGGCCCCAGCTCTCCAGCGCCGGGCTTGAACCCACCTCTGCAGCCTAGTTCGGGCACGAGTGCTCCTTCAGGCCCTACGATCACTGATAAATTTATCGTGGCGGGGTTACTGTTGGAGGGGATCATTGACACTGGCGCTGGAATGTCTGTTATCGGACGCGATGTTGTCAACATTTTGCTGGAGGAAGGCCATATCACCCAAGAGTATCTGGACTCCCATTGCGTACCCTTCGGGCGAACGATGGTTGGTGCAAATGGGGAGGTGATTGGTGGATACAAGTGGCAGATCTCTCTTCCGATTGTGCGTCAGTCTACTGGACGCGAGTGTACGCTTGTGGCAGTGATTGATGACAATCCCAACTCGAATGTGCGGCTGCTGCTGGGCACTCCATTTTTCGCCGCCATGAAGTATCGTCTTTTGGATGAACACGGCGTGGATTTGCTTGCACATCCGCGACATCAGCGTCCACCCGGCTTTCAATTGGAGCTTAGGGAGGTGACGTCTGATCCACTGGACAACTTGGGAACTTGGTGGGAACAAGTGGAGAGTTCATTAGCGGATGTCAAAGTCCTGCATACAGCGGAGCAGCACAAGAGAGTGGAACAGCCCCCACCACCATCAGAGGAGGGCAGGAAGATGGAGATTCCTACAGAACAACCTACTACCTACTATCGACTATCTCTTCTATCTGGATCACAGAAGATCCCTGCCACTTCTCACAGGAGAATGACAGCAAAGTTGACACCCTGCACAGCTGAAGGAGTTCCGCTCTCCCAGAAAGAGGCTTGGGCTGAAAAGCCAGATGTGTGCTATGAGCATGTCTTGATGGCCAATGCCGAGCAGCTGACTGGAAAGGGATTGAGCATTGAATCCAGACGTGTGCAGAGGAAAGGAGGACAACGCCACCTGCAGTTGGTGGTTCACAACTATTCTACCTGGCCTAAGTGCCTGAAACATCAAGTCCAACTGGCCCTACTTACCCCACTTCAGGACTTCGACTGCCTACCACTCACTACCGAGCTGACCATGACCCTCACTCAACCACTAGATCAACAACAGCAACCTTCCAAAGCAGTGGACGGCCCGGACAAACCAGCGGACGCTATCACAGCTTTACGCACCTTTTCGGTTAAGCCAGAGCTTACCGAGGAACGCAGGGCTAAGTTGATAGATTTGTTCAAGCTGGACAGTTGGTGCGATGTGTTGGAGGAAGAAAAGAAGGAAGCACTGGACTTGCTACTACAATATCATGAAGCTTTTGCACTGGAGGAAGAAGAACTGGGAATAGCAGAAGGTGTGGAGCATGAGATCGACACCGGCGACCATCCTCCAATAGCTCAAAAATCCCGCCGCGTACCATTTGCGGATTTGGAAGAATTGAGCACCAAGCTGAAACAACTCCTGGACATGAACGTCATCGCGCATACGGATTCTCCATGGGCTAGCCCATTGGTGCTGGTGCGTAAGAAAGGCACGGGTGAACTACGTACATGCGTGGACTATACTCGGCTGAATGATGTGTCTGTGCGTGCGGCGTATCCGCTGCCGCACTGCATGCAGCTGCTGGATGCGGCAGCTGGAAATTTGGCCAAGTACTTCACCAGCCTGGACTTGAGGAGTGGATACTACCAAATCGCCATGGCTTTGAACTCCATCGACAAGACAGCATTCATCTGCCCTTTCGGCAATTTTGCTTTCAACCGGATGCCTTTTGGGTTGCATTCTGCACCCGCCACATTCCAACGGCTCATCAATCAGATCCTGGAGGGAATGGATCTCAAGTACGGCATGGGAAAAATCTGCAGCTACATTGACGACCTCCTGATTGCGACTTCGGACTTTGACGAGCATGTGACCATCATGCGCGACTTGTTTGCGCGTCTAGAGAAGATCGGCCTGAAAATGCACCCTAAAAAATGCAATTTCTTTCGCAGAGAGGTCCCCTATTTGGGATTTATTCTGACGAAATCTGGCCTCAAGATGGACCCGGAGAAGCTGAAGGCAGTCAGTGAGTTTGAGCAGCCACGAACGCCTAAACAACTCAAGAGCTTTCTCGGCCTCTGCAGTTACTACCGACGCTTTGTACGTGGTTTTTCTACCATTGCAAAGCCCATGTTTGACGCCCTGAAAGGGAAGCCAGTCAAACTGCAGTGGACTTCTGTGCAGCAAGCGGCGTTCCTGGCACTCAAAGACGCTATGTTGCGGCAGAAGGATGGAGTGATGAGAGCTCCAGACCCCAGAAAGGAGTTTGTGGTGGAAGTGGATGCATCCAAGGAGGGCATCGGGGCAGTGCTGTCACAATATCATCCTACTACTGTAGCCTGCCAAAGGAGGCTGGCGCGGCAGCTGTGGGTGATGGCATGCAACTGGAAGCATTGCCGACTGAACAGTTGGACAGGACTGGCTTTGAGCTGCACCCAGTGGCTTTTGCAAGTCGTTGCTTACGTGATCGTGAAGTAACCAAACACGCGAATGAGCTGGAGTTTTTGGGAGTCAAGTACGCTTTGGAAACTTTCAAACCGTACATCTATGGTGCGAAGATCATCATTTTCACTGACTCATCTACTGTGCGCTCCTGGATTCTTTCTGACAAAGAATTGCCTAACAAGGTGATGCAACGTTGGAAAGAGAAGATCCAAGGATTCGGCATCTCAGGAGTGGAGCACAGAAAAGGAAAGACCAATCTGGTGGCAGACGCGCTTTCGCGTTTTCCATTACGGCAGATTTCGGACGCCTCTCAGCAAGATGAGAGCTGGAAAGAACAAGTCCGTCAAGACCAACGAGCTGATTTCCAGTGGGGAGAGATCATCGCATGGCTGGAGGCCATTGACTCCAACACGACTGTCAACCTTTCACCTGCCAGTAACAACTGGATAAAGGCGCATGGCAGACACGTGAGCCTGGTGGAAGGGATACTGTACTACACAGATGACCACGGCAAATCTTGCGTGTGTGTGCCTGTTGCCGCCAGGCAGGAATTGCTTTTGCGATTGCATAGCCATCCTACTGGTGGACATTTTGGCATACTCAAGATGATGCGACGGCTGCGTGATGGCTACTACTGGGACCACATGCGCGCCACCACCGAACATTTTGTGAAGTCGTGCGCGCGGTGTGCATTGAGTGGAGGACAAGGACGACGTATTACTCCACCCCTACATCCAATCCCAGCTCCAGAGAAACCTATGGACCTGGTGACAACTGACATACTGGAGCTCAAGCAGACTTTCCTGGGAAACCGCTACATCCTCACCATCACGGATGTCTTGACAGGATTTATCATGGCACGTGCCATGCAAGATCAGAAAGCGGAGACTGTGGCAGATGCATTTCTGGATGCTGTACTGCCCTTTGGTATGCCTAAGCGCGTACTGTCAGATCAGGGTGTGCAGTATCGATCAAAGGTGATGAAAGCTGTGTGTGAGCAGTTCCAACTGGAGCAGATTTTCACTACTACCTACCACCCTCAAGCAGACGGGCAGTCCGAGCGGTCTAATAGGACACTCATTGCCATTCTGCGCAAAAGCACCATCAAAGGAGGAGCGGATTGGGATCGCATTCTCAAGCTGGTGTTAGCTGGCTACAATGGGTCAGAGCACGCCAGGACGGGCGAAATCCCCTATGTGGGTATGTTTGGACGTCAGCCGAACTTGCCTACTGGATCTCCCTTCACAGCAGCAGCAACTCTACTGAACCTGGATTCGGACGAACTGGCGAGTGATCTTCCTGTCTACCTGGCCAACATCTGGAAGGAGATGCAGGAAGAAAGTGACAAGAACAAGCAGCTGCAGAAAGAACAGTACGACAAGCGCAGCAAGAAGCACAACTTCAAGGTGGGTGATCGGGTGTGGATTTTCGCACTTGACATTTTTCGTCATAAGTTGGCGAAAACTTTCAAAGGCCCCGCCTACATCGTGGAGATAAAGGAGCCAAACGCTGTGGTGGAGTTTCGATTCCACAATGGCGAGAAGAACTTCCAGCAGGAACACCACCTGGACAAGCTGTCACGGGTGAACACAGAGGTGCCAGAAGAGATGGAACCTTTTCTTGGCCCACGTCAGAATTTCATTCCTGACCCTGTGATCCCCGAGCTTCTTCACTCCATGCGACCGAACAGGAAAAGAAGAGCTGCCAAGCGGAAGGTGCAACCGGATATGACCATCCCAGCACCACATCACTCCAATCAGCATGTGAATGGCGAAAATTCGCCTTCAGCTGACGATGGGGTTATGGTAGTTGGGAGCACTAAGAAAGTGACCGTTTTGCGCCCCCAACCCAGCTCAGATGTGACCACACCCGCAACTCCCCCAGGCGTGGGCAATTCCTCCAGACAGATGGTGGATGTGGATGAAGCTGGACCACCACCCAAAACGCCAGTGGGTGCGACACCGTCCTTCATGAAGATCGACACCAATCTCCCGGGTGACCAGGATTGGCACCCATCCATGGCTAACAACAACTGGGGAGAGGGACCACCGAGTCTGATCAACTGGTTGCGTGGAAAACAACACAAGTACAGACAGCAACAGGAATATCTGGCCTCGCTGTCACCTGCTGACAGACAGGACCAACTGGACTACGCCAAGGAGCAGGCGGAAAAGCGACGCGTCAAGAGGGAACAAGAGCTTGCGGCGTATAAAGCGGGGAAGCCGCTGCCGCGTCGCCGAGCACCTGGATTTCTACGCACACCTCCTCCTTCTCGTTCTTTACGCCCGCGACATCTTTTATCACGTCCAAAACGTTTTATTTCGCCTTCGACTGGCCGCGTTTCCTACGTTTACACTTCCGTTCCTTCTTCGCAATTTCCGCCGGCCATTTCATTTCCGCGTCCTTTTGTCACTTCCGTTCTGAAGCCTGTACATACTACTGCCTTTCCGTCTAATCTTCATTTGGGTTTTTCTTCGTCCCAGACCAGTCGGTCTTCTCGAGCGCGCTTTCAACCTCAACCTTCTGTTCCGTCTGTGCGCACTCTCTTTCAGTCAGGGCAGCATCCTCAGAATAGGCGCGGTGGCGTGCAAGATTCATCATACGTGCCTTACTCTCTTCCTTGTTTCAGTGACTCTGTTCGTCGAACGGGACCACCGCAAACGCAGGCACTTTACAATCAAGGTGCAGTTTCTGTGGTGCAGGAAACTCTCCAGACATCTGTCTCGGCCTCAAGGGAGTCAAGTGATTCCATTGGCCCTGTGCAGGACACGTCAGGAGAGGAGAACAAGAAACAACAGAAGACACTGGAGGAGGAAGAGGCGGAACAAATTTCTATCATGCCTGGAGAACACCCGAACATCAACAAAAATCAGGAACAGCTGGAAGCGGAGGAGGCGACTGTACCTGCTGAAGGTGCGGAGAGCTCCACTGAAGGAATGTCAGCAGCAGAAGCGGAGGATATCGAGAAGCGGGCGATAGCAGAAGCGCTTTTGCTTTTGGATTGCATCAGCCTGGAGCGCTATGCCCATCGCCTGCCCAAGAATCTGAAACAGGAAGACGACTTTCTGCTTCTGCCCCCCAATCGCGTCATTCAGTACGACAAACTTCCGCCTTTCCTGGTGCAGAGTCTGAAGGAGCGCAGAGTGTGGCCTCTGTTTGACGACGCAGCAACCAAACCAACCAGTCCACACGCCGCTCAATCGGCGCCTCCAGGGTTCGAGAGAGGTTTTCAGGTGCATAAGGATACGCTGCCACACTCATACGAACTCATGGACTGGGAAGAGGGTAATGCTTGCACGGATGCCCCGGCACTATCGCTGGTGTACTTTGTCAATGTGACGGAGGAGGAATTTGAGCGTAAGCAGTGCGAGCACTGGAACGCTGTGGCAGTCATCATCGGCGAGCAGGACCTGGAGGAGGAGCGGGTGGATGGCATGATTATGGAGTTGTTCAAATGCACTCCAGGCCCCGGTGACAGTGGCGTCAAGGTCACTAAAAATCCGTTCACTGGCGCGTTGAGTCTGCCGGAGCTGCCAAAGGTCTCCGGGTTCCAACGGGAGGAGCCGGACATAGCTCCGGCGGAGGCCATGCAGTAGCTGGTTCGTTACTGCTGGCGCACCATCACTTGCACTTTGTGTATAGTGTGTGGTGACCTGAGCAAGATTTTCTATGCATACTACTGTGCTCTACGCGCCAGAGGCCTCATCTTCATGCTACCTACTCTGTCTTTTTCTTCTATGTTCTGTTTCCTGATGTGTGCAGTCATTGGCTTTCTGGTCGCGAGCTCACTTCGTTCATTTTTTTCTTCGGTTACTACTGGCATATGTACATACAGTGTGTGCATTCTTCTTTTTCGTCTTTGCTACTACGTACATGAAGCGCCGCCCCAAAGAACATTTTCTGCTTTTGGAATATGATGGATGGATGCCGTCCTGTCATGAGGTGATCATGCAGCGGCCCGGAGTGGTTGGGGTGCAGTCGCAGCTCTGGAGTGTTGTCTCCTGTTTTCTACTCACAGTACTTATCTACATTGTTTCCTGTTGTTTTCTTTTACGTATGTGCTGGGCGTACGTATCTACCGACGTGGGAGCTACTCGTCGCAAGACAACCGTCATTAAACTGGCCAGTTTTTGAACATTTTGCACGGGGCGATCGCTCTGAGCAGTTCGATTACTTCTCCCAGTTGGTCTAGTGGTTAGGATTTGTGGCCACTTCACCCACCGCAAGGCCCTTGGTCCGATTCCTCTCCTCGGGACGAGTTCGACGGACTAGGTACCATGTGGTAATGGACGGTGGTCCTGCGACGGACGACTATCGGAGGACGGAGCTACTTCAATCACGACCATTCTTCATACGTACGGTCAGTCAGTCAAGGCGGAGCGCGTTCAATGCAAATCTGGCGGAGCGAAAGCGACGACAATTGCAAGACGCGAACAGACGACTGACTCAAGACCTCATGTGATTTATCCGCCATTCTTGTCGCTTTGCGCTGGTCGTGTGTAGCGGTGTAGCGTGTAGCTCACCTGTGTCTGTGTTCGTCGCCTTCTGTGTTTCGTGTTCTACATCATCTTCTTATCCTGTACGTGCCTGTGCTTTATCTATATAAAGTAATACCTGTTAGCCACGTTGTTTTACAGCCACTCCGCACACGTCTCCAAACGTGAGCAAGTAGTAAACGCTAAGCTACGTGCTGTGGAGCTTGTAGGACAATAAGCATACAAAGTCTTTATTTTATTTATCAGTAACAAACCCACTACACCTAAATCAGTACAGTAAATCACGGTATATCTAGCTAAGTACAGTCTGTGTTTTGTATCACCGTCATTCCTAATCTTATACGGTGTTGTGCTTATACAGTACGTAGTCCTACACGTACGTTACACGGTGCACCACCCTATGAGATTACACAGCATAACATGCTGGACTTGTCACATTGTAGTACAAAGAGTCCAAAAGTTTTTCCATTTTATTCACAAGAACAACACAGACCACTCATACTAGTAAAGACTTTCCCTTTTGAAACCATAACCCTTTTGTTTTCTTTTGGGTTTTGGTTTTTCCAACAGTTCATCAATAAGTCTTCTAGGTTTCTTTCGTATTCGTTTCAATTGGATTTCTCTGCCTTTGGCACTACTGGTACTTGGCTTATCATTATCATCAATGTCTTCATCAGCTGTGGAGCAATCATCTTCATCATGATGTTCAGTTGCTCTTGATCCTATTGTTTGCAACAACAGATCCCTTCTTTTCGGATTTCCAATTGCATCCACTGGTACATGTGCTTCCACTAGTGCCTCTGCCAATTCTTGGTGACCAATTGGTGGTGCATGTTTCTGGTTGCTTCTGCTACTAAAATCCCCAATTAAGCTGTAGATGTTTGAATTGGGAACAGTTTGATTCTTATAGATCAGCTCCTTTTTTTCATTCCAGGATATGTTGGGGTTCTGCTTGATATGCTTGATTAGAGCTGCTGCAAAGTTTCTGCTTGCCTCTGGAACCAGCCCAAGAAGCTCATTATCAGGAACAGAGAGTTCAGTTCTCTTTCTATCTTGCACAGCTGGCTTTGTCACTTCAACAGGGATGGGGGTTCTAGCCACAGTTTCTTGCATTGTGCCATATCGATGTAGTGTCTTGTAGTATTTGTAGAGCTTTTCCTGATCTGATATGTTTGCATCATCCAATATAACTTTCATTTGCTGATCCAATATAGAGAGTTGATTAAGAGTGGGTGCACTAGGAGCATATTGTTGCAAATTTGTTGCATAGTCAACAGGTACCAATGCCATTTTTCGAACCATATTTACTTAGGAAGCAGAACACTAATCAAACTAGTCAGAATTGGTGTTAGCAATGCTGGCAAGAAGCCCCCCTTTGCACTAGAGTTTCTCTTTTCTTCTTGATTGATGTTTTCTTTGATCCAAGCTTCCTCAATTTATTCTTATATTTTTTCAACGCTTTCTTTTGTATGGGGCTCAATTTGATGTTTCCATTCAGCACATTATGACAACATTCACACAGCAGTTTGATCAGATCAGCATTAGCAGCTTCCAACATATTTTTGCGCAGCTTAGGTTTAGCTTTCTTCAAAACTTTTAGTTCATGGATATGCTGTTTCAATCGAGTACTCATTTTATTCTATTAATGGTCTATTTATTTTCTACTATTTATTTTTTTGCTAGGTACACTACGTTGTAGAGTGCTTCTCTGGAAATGCGCCTTAGAAACCTTTTTTATGGTCCAGCAGCCGTTTTCCAAACATATTGAGCCTTCCGCATTACGTTGCTGACCAGTTTAAAATTTAACCCCTCCTGTATGCTGAGATATAGCTGCTGGTAGGCCCAAATTGCCCCTCACGAGCCCTCCACTTTTTTCAAAAGTTCTTACCATCATTCTACTCCATTTTTTTCGCTGATTTCGGTTTGGGGCATGCCCCTCCGATATTTTGATGAATACACCATGATATAGCCCAAAAAGGGGTAATTTTGGCTAATTTGATCATTTTTGTCAATTTTGGTGGTGTATTTATCAAAATATCGAAGGGGCATGCCCCAAACCGAAATCAGCGAAAAAAATGGAGTAGAATGATGTTAAGAACTTTTGAAAAAAGTGGTGGGCACGTGAGGGGCAAATTGGGCCTACCAACAGCCATATCTCAGCATACAGGAGGGGTTAAATTTTGAACTGGTCAGCAACGTAATGCGGAAGGCGCAATATGATTGGAAAACGGCTGCTGGACCATAAAAAAGGTGTCCAAGGTACATTTCCAAAGAAGCACTCTACAACGTAGTGTACCTAGCAAAAAAATAAATAGTAAGTGGTCCCCATTTTAGCAATGGCTAAGGCAAATAGGCAATTGTGGTTTCACCAGGCATTATTTTTGATCTCAATCGCAAATTGTCAGCACAGCTCTGTGTCAAGTCAACCAGCAGATAATTGAAAGCTTGAGAAGTTGCATCTTCATATGCATCCAAAAAGTATTGCCTTTTCTTGGGGTAGATTTGATTGGCCAGTGTTGCTACTTGCAGCTTGTCTCCTGGATTCTTGAAAAGCACAAGGTAATGGCAGTTGACCCTGGATGTTCTCAATCCTCCAAAGAATATGTTTTGCACAATGAAGATGAGAGAGATTCCCCAATGGTGGACACCTCTAACAAAGAGGCTATTGATGACATTGTCTTTGGTCTGCTTCACTTGATCCATCAAATCATCAAGTATGACCAATCGAGGTTTAATTTCCTGATGAAATGCGCAAGTCTTTGATATCTGGCAGTCCTTGAATCAGCTTGACTCTAGGATTTTGAGCCAACTGTACATACCCAGGTTGAAACTCTGAGTAGTAAAAGAGTATCTCAGATGGGGGTTCCGTTGACAGGCTGTCAAAATGCTTGATGAGTTGAAATGTAAATACCGATTTTCCAGCCTTACTTGGACCAGAAATCAGCATTGAAAATGGATGCTGCAACTTTGGTTCAGAGACAGACATTTTTTTATTTAGCCACATATGTATTACAGAAGTAATAGCAATGATCTAGTCAAGCAGCTCAGACATGGCAATGTTTTTCTGTACACATTTCTGACACATTCTAATCTGAATCACTTGTGTTCCTCTTAGATTCACTCGAATTTTTCTGTTGGACTTGGTTGTGCACATGTCACAGAGTGGCATCATGATCATGTTGTTCTCACACCTCAGTGGTGCCACACAGTAAAACTTTGCTCTGATAACCTCTTGCATATCTGCTTTCTTTGTTTTCTTCTCCTGTTTGTCCTCTATCTTGATTTCCTTGACTTGCATGACCACTCTCTCTTCCTCATTCTCTTTGGTATCTGATTTCTTGCCTTGCTCTTTCTTGACTTGGCTGACCTTTTTCCCTGGCTCTTTCTCTTCCATTTTTGTTTCTTTCACTTGCTTGACCACCTCATCAGGCTGTTTCATTTGTTTGACCTCTTCTACCATTTTCTCCTTTTTACTCCCTTCCAGCTTTGCATCCTCTTTCTGCTTTTTATTTTGCTTTTTCTTTGACTCAAACATTTCTGGCATGAGAAAGTGGTCCCATTCATCTAGTGGAGGCTCATAAGACTTTGTTCTCTTCAAGGGTGGAACTTCATCTTTTTCAAACTCCAGTTTTCTTTTAGGTTTGACTTTCTGCTCACCCATCAAATTTAGGGCTTGTAAAAGAGCATCAGAAGGATTTCCAGATTCTTTGCGTGGGTCAGACATGATAAATTTGTTTAAAATATGACTTTATTCTGTTCTTAGCAATGACTTTCAAAAGGTATAGCCATTCATAATAATTTGCTTATAATCACTCATCACATGCTGCACTTCATCATATTTATGCCTTCCCATCATTGTCATTTTTCCAGTTGAGTACACTCTTACAGTGTATTTCTTCATATCTTCATTATATCCAACAAATCTTTTCCATGTGATACCTGGTGACAGCTCTGGCTCACAGGATATTTGTTTTGGAAAAGCATAACAGAGTTTTTCCACTGCCACATTTGTTCCAAGATCCAACACTGCTAACAGAGTTGTCCTTCTATACTGCCGCATCTTTGCATTAGGGTAGACACCCTGAATGACCCGAACCAGCTGCTTTGACACATCATAGCCTTCTTCAAATGTTTTTGCCCCTTTCTGCAGCACGCTTCCTGTGTGGTATAGTTTGAAATGAACACCCTGTAGGTAAATTTCCACATGAATGATTCCACTTTGACTAATCTCATATTGAGAAATCAATTCAGTGACGAGTTTTGTGGTGGATACTTCAACCCCCAAAGAGAACTGACTGCAGCAATTAAAAATTTTGGCCATTTGGATTTTGTTTGAAAGTAACTGACAGTGAAGTCTAGTAATGAACTTTTTTTTGTGACAGCAGTTATGTCAATGCATCTGCTTGTAAGTTCAAATCTGGGATAGTGCTTTATTTACACAGCAACTGGTACAGCTTTTTTACTTCACAATAGCACACCTAATTCTCAATATCTTCTCAATATCACAAATAGATCAATCAGATCCTGTTCTTTTGTGGAAAAAGTTGGGGTGCATCTTCAGATAGTTTCCCCTGACTGCCTCATCATACTGGTGCTCCCATAGCACAGTTACCTTATAACCAGCTGCATTCAGTTGATAGTATTTCCTAACAAACTTCTGAAATGCTGCATCTATTGTATAATTTTTTCCTGGTACTTTTCTTTTCCTATTCGAGAAACAGATTGGACACCCATGAAAAATGCAGCCATTAAATTCATAAATGGTTCCAGTCTCCTTGCAAAATCCATCCACAAAATGGCCTGCAATCACTGCTTCTCCTCCATTGTTTGCATGTTGAATGTTAATTTTTCTGTTTTTACTCACAGAATTTAGCCAAGTGAGAGCTTTCTTACTTCGCTTCATAGTCCCCTCACTCTCATTCTGGACAGGCTCAGAGATCTGCACTTCACTGTCATCTATAGGTTCTTGCTTGATCTTGTCAGGTGGAATGAGAGTGGAGTCAGACTCCAAACTCTCCTCAGAAGATGCGTAATTTTCGCGAATTAGATCCATAATGATTTTTTGCTTAGAGATAGATTTCTGGTTGTAGTAATGATTTTCGTTCTAGCAATGAAGATTGCTAGAGGAATAAAAAGAACGTGAGCTGATTGATCCACTCAAGGAATCAACCAAAGTTACCCAATACTACTATCTGAAGTGTATCGAGGTACCCCAAAAGTGCACACAGCCATACCTCGATACACTTGAGCAAAGATAAATAAGCAGACAAGTCTGAACATGCCTTGCAAAAAAAAAGTGAACAGAATCTCTCGTTCTTATCTGTTCATGGTATGGTGGGTCAAAACATGTTTGAACCTGTTTGAAAATATTGTGTCAAGCAACCCCACCCCACCATTTTTTCACAATACCTGAGCATCCTGAATTTCAGAGTTGACATAACTACACTTGGCTGACACTACAAAAACTATGAAATTTGTTCAGTACCCAATAAGCTTTGGATGAAACATGTTTTGCCTAACTTTGGAAAAATAATAATTCAGTCAGACAATTTTTAGTTGACACCACTACTTTTGGCTAACACTACAAAAATTACGAGATTTTTCAGTACCCAATAAGCTAAGGATGAAACATGTTTTGCCTAACTTTTTGGAAAAAATAATTCAGTCAGACTAAATTTTTTGTTGACATCACTATTGATGACCTCGATACAAGTGAACTCGCAAAAAAAACGTACCTCGATACATCTGGGAGTGAAGAATAATCATGTAACATTGGTGCAGCTCAAAAAAATTTTTTATATATATATATTATCTTTTGACAATTACCCCTGGAGGCCTGGATGGCTCAACTGGTAGGCTGCATGTCTGGAAATCCAATGGTCCCTGGATCAAATCCTGCTCGCGGCATTTCTTCAACAGCCTAGCTGTGAAACAGTAGCAGCAGCTTCCCTTACAACTTCTAGTTGGCAGCAAGTGTATCGAGGTACCCTGAATAATGTATCGAGGTGCACGCACGTACGCACACCACTGGAATCAACTTGAAATTAGTACGCATGGAAGCAACTGGCTATGGGTGCGGCATTTCTTCAACAGCCTCTGTGAAACAGTAGCAGCAGCTTCCCTTACCACTTCTACTTGACAGTGAAACTTGCAATTAGTGCGCAACAAATGGAATTGGAATGGGTGCGCGCGGCCCCCCCACAACTGCAGATGGCAACTAATCCAACTACCATTCAGGCAAAAATGATTCAACAGAGGTCAGAAGAAAAGTGCTAAAACCTGCTTCGCTCGTCACACAAATGAAAAAATAAGGCGACAATAAGAAACGGAGGAACAAATCTGGGAACTTCTGATGACATCATAAAAACGTGCAGGTTAGATTCCCACACCTCTCGTTTGCTTGCTCTCGCTATGACGTCATCAATAGTGCCCCAGTTATACGCTGTATAGTAGTAGCTAAGCTCTTAGCATCCCTAGATCCTTAGCATCCCTAGATCCTTAGCATCCCTAGATCCTTAGCATCCCTAGGGTGCCGTGATATAGTAGTGACCATAAAAAAGGTGTCCAAGTACATTTCCAAAGAAGCACTCTACAACGTAGTGTACCTAGCAAAAAAATAAATAGTATCTTGCCTGCAGTTGCCTACGCGAAATCATACATAGCTGTAATAAAACGACAAGCTTCTCAGCTTCAATAGTGGTTGTCCACAAGTAGCCCACGACTTGAACTATGCCTTGCTTCAACCACCTCTATCAAAATAGCAGGGGGAGTCAACCATCTAATACTATACATTACCTGAGGAAGCGGCTGATGGGTAGGAGTCACAAGAGCAAGGCCATCGACGACGGCGTGGTGGATATCTCTCACCAGCGATTCTTGCTTCGCCTGAAAGGAGAAGAGAATTGACGATACTTTACCTACTGCTGCATCAAAACACTTGCACATACTGCGGGTCTTCGACGCTTCTGGTGCTTACGAAGCGTCGAAGACACACAGTATGTGCAAGTGTTTTCATGCAGCAGTCCATATAGAGACAGTAGCCGACGGCACACAGGACAAGTTACTCGTAACGAGCATATTGATCTTTCGTGTTGAAAGATAAGAACAGATGAGTACGGACCGACTAGAACTCCCACCTGCTAAAGCAGTCTGACCTCATGGGTACTTTTTTACCCGCACCGAGCATCTTCTCATCACTTGCACACGCGCGTTCACACGAGCTGTGACATTCTCATACCGAGCAAGGTGCGAGAAGGTGCGAGTTGGTCGCTGCTACTGTACCGTTTAGATAAGAAGATGCTCGGTGTGAGCAAAAGTACTCACAATACAGATTTGCTCGGTCCGAGTAAATTGTTTCGTGTGCCGTCGGCTAATGTCTATTAGACACACACTGCCCCTGTTATACTACCTTCCTCCTCCTCGCTCTGTCCTTGGCAGCTGCTGCAACCGCTGCTTTCTGCTTGTTCGCCTTCATTCTCTGTATCCTTTCCCTGTTTTTGTTGGAAATGTACTGCACAACTCTGGCCGTCTCGTCCGCCCGTTCTTTGTCAGTAGTGAAGTTTTCGAAGAAAGAGGACTGCCAGACGACCTTGAGTTCGGGGCGGAGGGCCGCCTTAACATCATCGGTGCGGTGCGCCTCCAAGAATTCCTCAGCCGTTGTAATATCCTCCTATGTAAAAATTTTTAATACTGCAATTTAAGAAACGTGAGAGTAGCCTGTGCCCTGAAAGCACTGAATTGAGGGTACTAGCCTGTCTCCTGTAGTGTACGCGGAAGGGGGGGGGGGGGGGGGGGGGGGGGGGTATTTTTGGAAATCGAGCTGATATGCCATGGCTATCGGATTCCCCATCCACGTAGGTACCCAATGGCTGCGTATGTGTTATACCATGTTTTTGCGCGACAAGAAACTGTCCTTAACTCATACCCCGACCTGGCGTCACTGTTGGCAACAACTTTTTCACTTGTTGTCGGTTTTGTTGTCCGTTTTGTTGTTTGTTGTCCGTTTCGTTGTCCGTTTTATATGGGTGTTGTCGGTTTTGTTGTTCGTTGTCAATTTTGTTGTCCACCGACAACAAAACCGACAACACCCATATAAAACGGACAACAAAACGGACAACAAACAACAAAACGGACAACAAAACCGACAACAAGTGAACAAGTTGTTGCCAACAATGACGCCAGGTCGGGGTATGAGTTAAGCTGTTCCAGCGCTTTCAGGGTCTGGGTTCCCATGATCAAGTGCCAGCCGAATACGGCGTGCCGTTTGTTAAGAGTGGGAGCGTTGTTCGCCTCTCTTTTCGCTCTTGCGTCTTGCTATCACATCCGCGTGGGCTTCCTCCCAGGTTTCGCAGGACCTAGAATAGCACAAATCATATGATGAGCTGGCACGTCAAGAACATACTATATAGGCAACGTAATGTATAACTCCCTCCTATCTGAGTTGGCTGCCGCGCCGCAAGGGGTGTCTGTGGCCAGCTTAGGTTATGGAGGGGGTTAACCCCTCTTCTATTTCGGTGGTCGCCTTGACCGAAATGCGATATACATACAAACAAACAAACAAACAAACAAACAAACATACATACATACTGTACATACATATACATACATACATACATACATACAAACATACTGCACATACATACATACATACATACATACATACATACATAGGTATGCATGTAGGCAAACAAACTGTATACATTCATGAATACATGGGCATGTATAGATACGTAGACTACATCTATGCTGCAGGTACCTGTTCCTGCGCATTCCGAGCAGACGCTGCGTCCCTATCCACTGGCTCCACGCGCATCTGCCGACTGGGCTTCGCCCGCTTCTTCTCCTTGCTCCTTCCTCCTCCTCCTCTTCCGCCGTTGACTCATCCCCGCTTCCCCCTTCTCCTGCTGCTGCTATAACCGCGCCGCGCTTCCCGCATTTTCTTCTGCACCCTCTCCGCGTTCTTCGCTACAACGCATCACAGTTTGCTACAGATTTTTTGATGGGTCAAACATGGAAGATGAGATCAGCGTGCCGTATTTACCTGTGCATGCCCCCCCCCCCCCCCTATGCATAGCCCCATATAGGACCTCTCAATTATTGCATAGCCCCATTATCGACCGCCTCCCCCAGCTGTGTTACTTTTTTCCCAAGGACTTATTCCAGTTTTTCTTGATATGCCTGAGGGTTATGGCCAGTTTCTGTACTCTCTGCGCCCCCGTCTGCGTTGAGGCGTCAAACCATTCAGCGTACTCCGCAATGGCGTACTCTAACACTTCCCTAAGAGGACTGAGCTGCAACTCCAACGCCTCCTGGAACGTGCCACAGTGCGTACATACTGCTCCTGCGCATACTATACAACTAATACATAGTACCTGCACCAAACCAGGCTCCATGTAGACCCGATCCGGTAAAGTGTCCAGGTACTTCTTGAGATCCATGGAAAGAAACTCGAAGATGAGGTACATCTTCTTCTCTTCCATAATCACGTCCTCCAATCTAATGTACGACAATAAAAATCTTGGCTTAACCCATACTGAATGAAAATCGTCCTCGCAGCAACTACTTCATGAGCACTTGTAAGCACTGAAAAACGGAGGGCCACTACCTACTTAAGGTGCTCACATATGAGCACTGGTGCGGCTCTGTTCTGCACAAAAGGCTCCTAAGTGAGCACCTAAGTAGGTACTGACGCTCCGTTTTTCAGTGCTCATAAGTAGCTGCTGTCCCATCAGACCATTTTTGTAAGGGGCTATACACCCAAAAATACGGTAGTAGCGCACACATGTAGTACGTTGTACAAAATATGTAGTACGTAGCCTATGTACGTAGTACAAAATAACGGTGTAATATCGGTGTGTATAAAGGTATGTCACATACACTTGCATTTCCAGCAGCCGGCGGAAATTGGCGGCAAGTTGTAGTATAAGTTGTAGTACAATTGTGCGTGAGTTGCGTTCGGTTATGCTGGGCACACGTTGCAAAGAAATTCTGAAAATAGAAGAATATGACGTAGATTTGTGTCCTTGCACAAGTGTGACCACGACCAAGATTAGAATTGCATGCATCTTCTCAAAGGTGATTGGGAGGAGGTTCTACAGTCAAACGTATAATGGATAATCCACGTGATCATCATCGCGCGCGCGACACACGCACGCACGCACGCACGCACGCACGCACGCACGCACGCACGCACGCACGCACGCACGCACGCACGCACGCACGCACGCACGCACGCACGCACGCACGCACGCACACTAGACGGTGTCGTCACAACATCCTCTCTCGCCGCTCGTCTACAAGCATCACACCCACCACTGCCGGTGTACGTACATACATAAAGTACAATGTTATGTACGTATAGGGTGTATCAGAATTTACTCTCCGGATGTTTTCGCTTATAACTCCACAACGGAGCGTCACTTTTGACTGCGGTCGTTTGCAGCATGTAGCCAAGGCTTCAACGTTTGCGCAGGCAAAATTTCAACTTTCTAGGCCAAGAGGAAGCGGCTCAAAACAGCTCAAAGTGGCTGACCTCAGAAATCGAGGATTTGCCTACAATTCTACCACAATGGAGAGCATATTCTACCATCCCAAATCTAATACGTTTTCAAAACATGTTCAATATTCTATGCAGGATGCGGCAGAACACTTCTGCTGCGGTAATATGAAGAAAAATGAAAAACTCAGCTGTGGAGTGCTAACTTTGTCCTTAAATCCAGGTTTTTCCCCCATAGTGAAAAAAACGTAAATTTCTGTGTCCGAAAGTTTGAGCCTTCTTAACTTCCTTGCTAGAGGGACTACGGGGCTGAAATTTTGCCTGCGTAAAGGTTGAAGCCTTGGCTAGATACTGCAGAAGACCGCAGTGAAAAATGACGCTCCGTTGTGGAGTTATAAGCACAAACATCCGGAGAGTAAATTCTGATACACCCTGTATATATACGTAGCACGTATTGTGCATGCATTTGCTAGCTTTAACTGTGTTAGAGAGAGTGCCTCTCTGGAAAAGTGTATTTTAAATACCGGTCAGCAACGTAATGCCAAAAATATATAATCCTTGTAAGGATACAAGGATACAAGGATTATATATTTTTGGTAATGCAGAAGGCTGAATATGTTCGAACGAAAACGGCTGTTGGATCGAAAAATTCGCTAAGGTACATTTCCTGAAAGGCACTCTCTAACCAGCAAAGCTAGCAATGCAGAAAGAGCAAATGCATGGGGTATGTTGGTGGGAAAAAAGCATCGGCCAGGTTTACCCCATGATACCCTATGTCATGTACGTGTATGTATGTAAACCTGGCATCCTGTTCCAGGCTTTCAATTAGCTGGCCGAGTTGGCGGTTGGCGTTCAACAGATCAGTCACCTCTTGATTCGCCTTGGCCATCTGTAACAACAGCAACAACGCATCCATTCCTCCTGCCCGCCTTCCGTCCACTTTAGTGGAGGAGGCAGCTTGTGGCGCGAATAAATACGCCACTTATCTGAACACGGCATCAGTCAGTTGCATAAAAGTAAGTTGACACGTGACAATCACAATCCGTCAGCTCAGTATTACCCGCCTTTGAAAAGTGTGCGTGGAAAGTGTACATTGGCCTATACAGTATTTACCCCTATGCTGCATACAGTAGCCCAAAACCTAAAAAAACGTAGAAAATGTCCCATACATAGCCCCTAGGACCTCTCAATTTGGGCTATGCACCGGCGAATACGGCATATTATGTACCGCTTCCTGCAAGTGTTCCTTCTCGGCTTTATGCTGCGCGAGGGCGTCGCTCAGTTTAGCGTCCAACTTCTGTACACTGGCCTCGGCCTGTCGTTTGGCGGTGTCCTCCGCCTGTCGCGCCTTCTTCAGCTTCGCTCTCAGCTCGTCCCTCTCAGCCTCCGCCTGTCGTCGGGCAGTGTTGGCGGTGGCCAGCTGCTCCAGAGCGCCGGCCAGCTGCTTCTCCGCATGTTGCGCCTTCCGCTCCCACTCGCCCATTTGGTCTCGCGCCTTCTTCTCTAACTCCTCCAGTTCACTCTGCAGCAGCACCACACATCGCGGAGTCATTAACCATATGCAATAAGAGCCAGTGTTTGATCGCGAGGAGACCCCTCTGAACTAACCTTGATTCTCAGTGCGACTTTTGATCGGTAGTCAACGCGAAGGTCGGCACGGTCGTCTGCCTTGCTTGTTTGTTTCTTTCCGCGCCGACCTTCGCGTTTTGACTACTGATCAAAATGTTGCACTGAAAATCTATATTAGTTCAGAGGGGTCTCCTCGCGACAAAACACTGGCTCTTATTGCATATGGTCAATAGATACTTTATCTGCGGACAGAAATAACGTACCTGACGCTTCTTCGATGCTTCGACTCTCCTTTCCATACGCTTCACTTTATTTTCTGCCTCTTCTCGCTTCCTACACAAGCGTACATGCACACAGTACCAAAAATATATAATTCTTGGTTTGGGAAGAATGGAGGACACAGTGTAAAAGAAAGAGGGCATCCCTGGCACGTATTCGCCCCATTATAATGGGTTTTTCGATTTCCCATTATAATGGGTACCCATTGTAATGGGTTTTACGAATAATTGTAATGGGAATCGAAAAACCCATTACATTGGTTTCGTAAAACCCATTTCAATGGGGAATCTAAACCACGCCATCCACCCGCACCGACAATCTCGTAATTCCCCATTGTAATGGGTTTTACGAATCCATTGCAATGGGGTTTTTGAAAACCCAATAGAATGGGTACCCATTGTAATGGGGAATCGAAAAACCCTTAATGCCATTATGCTATATATTGTATATACAACAGCATATAGTAGGTACCCAGCAGCTTTTACGTCGTTTGAATATCCAGTCGTTCCTGAAGAGATTTTACGTGAGCCTCTAGAGCAAGCTGGCTGTGTGACTTGGCCGTGGCCTTCTCGTCCACGTCCAGTGACGCTTCCAGCTCGTCCCTCCCGGCCTCCGTCTGCCGTCTGGCGGTGTCCGCGTCGGCCGTCTCCCTCCGCCTGTTGCGCCTTCTGCTCCGTCGCCTGAAGCTCGTCCCCCGCCTTCGCCTCATCCGCTGACTTCCTCGCTTGATCCGTCTGCAGCAGCATCACACATCGCGCAGTCACGCGGACAGAAATACGCACATTGTGCGCAAATATTGGCACAATGGTAATTGCGCAATTTTCGATGTGCGGATAATTGTGCATATAAAAGTATACGTACTTACGTACCTCATATTTAGCGGCTATTATTATTACCGTTCACAGTTAGAATATTCTGGTTAGCTTTGATTGCATGAATTTATGTGTGCTTGAAAGTTCCCCGAATTTTTACCGGCGCACCAGTAGTGGGGCGCACAAGTTAATAGGGAATTTCGTAATGAACTCCTGATATTGCTGCTTCGGTTGTTCAAGCTCACCTTTTCCCCTTCTCCTTCCGTCGCGCTCTCCTCGCTCCCCAGCTCATCATCTCTCGATTCGTCGTCATCCGTGTGTGTGTGTGTGTGTGTGTGTGTGTGTGTGTGTGTGTGTGTGTGTGTGTGTGTGTGTGTGTGTGTGTGTGTGTGTGTGTGTGTGTGTGTGTGTGTGTGTGTGTGTGTGTGTGTGTGTGTGTGTGTGTGTGTGTGTGTGTGTGTGTGTGTGTGTGTGTGTGTGTGTGTGTCAAGACCGGCCGCCTTCACTCTCTTTTTACGGAGGTGGTAGGCGTGCAATACCTTTATCGAGTCCATAGTAGCGGGCTAATGCATAGTATGTAAGCGTGACTGTACACACAAAATAAGATGGATGATTTTCCTTTGTCCTTGGAGGCTCCTGGGGTGACGCTCCGTAACGGTTGACAGTTATGATGGCATATGCTGCCGCTGAGCGTTACATACACAGATTGCTTACCAATGTGTTTGCTGTAGTGTAGACAAAACATTCCTCGTTAGTACTTACTGACCGACGACCGCCACCTTATCCTTGATCCGCCGGGTAGGGAGTGACCACAATGAAGCAACTGATGTGTATGACACAGACCACCGGTGGCGCTTGATGCTAACCTGATCATACTTCCAAATAAGCTACGCTAGGGTCTGTTACACTGAGCAACGCAATCTGAAACAGTCTAGCACACCGCATTACTCCCACACACCCACATCATACAGCTACACGCAATTGGATACCACTACAGCTTATATGTTATTAAAATAATATACTGCACATACGGTTAATTAACGCTACCTAATATTACATAATTTACATGAGCATAAGAGAAACGCTAGGCCCTACTATGCCCAGCGGAGAGAAAGATGCGGTGTGGCATGAGTCGTTATGCATATGCGGCCTGTAGGTGCGATACGACGTGTCTGCCCGTACTATAGACCGACTTCAGGTACTGCCTAAAGCCGGCGTGCCGCACCCCGAAGGGTGGGCGATGGTCACGCTACCAGCGCAAGGACACGGATGAATCCATACCCTTACACTGGTTGCGCGACCTGTGTCCCTCCTTAGCTTCGGTGATAACCACACGCCACGCAAGTTATCACTTACTAGACCCCCGCGGCGCGATGAGCGACAGTCCGCCCGAAGGCGCTTAGAGGGTGGCACCTCGACTGCCTGGCCGATGGAGGCTCACAGGTGACGTCAGGCAGAGCATCAGCCATATGAGCCCCATCGGCCACAGGGACACGTAGAGGGGGGTCGTCATCCGTCCTGTTGCCCTGTCCCTCAGAATCCGACGGCTCCCCATCAGAATCACGGCCTGCGCTTCTCACAGTAACGACTGACCAACTGCGTCTTCTTCTGCGTGCTTTTTTCCTCTATCCTCCGCGTCCAAGAGCTCCCCACCAGCAACACCACTTCTCACGGCAACGACCGACGAACTGCGTCGTCTTGTCTTCTAAATACACGGTTACCTCATCAAACGTGCAGAGCTTCATAAGTACGTACAATACGTCACGCTGACATTACTTCATGAACCCCCCCCCCCCCCCCCCCGTCACGCTGAGCTGATCCCCCTCCCCCGTAGCGAGATTCGACGTG
>JASAMW010004907.1:0-11103 GCA_030247985.1 Epsilonema sp. ZAB3_2
TTAATTTCTACTGGCGTTATGAGTCCTGGGTGGGCGCTCGCTGAAACGTCAAAGTTACGAGTTCACCCAGAGACGACGAAATATTTGGTTTGTATGATTGGAGCAGCCTGGGTGAACTCGTAACTATGCTGCTTCGGCTGGTCAGCTCATGACCCGGGACCACGCGAAAGTATAGCTCAAGAGACGTAAACTGTGGAGAGATTTCTACAGCATGATCCAATGTATGTACGGTATGTCCGTCTATGCGCTGTATGTAACTTATTCTTTTGTGCAGAGGTGGCCAACTTGCACGATGTGACGGTATTCTGGGTGGACGACTGTGTCTCCGTGCGTCGTCGTCTCTCCTCTTCCAAATTTGTGCCCCTGGAGGAGACGGAGATACCGAAAAAGGACGATATTGTGGCCATTGATGCGGAATTTGTGACTCTCAATCAGCAGGTGAGTTGTGCTTCTCCTCCTACCCATTCCATTCTCCTTTTCTGCATTAGTTCGTACGTATGTATGAACTGTGATCGCTGTTGTGGCGAGGAGCGCAGATGCACATAAGCGGGCTTTTTAATGGTGTGCCAGCCTATAGCCGGCTATGGCCATAGGCTATGTACACAAATTGAGGAGTCTACGGGAATATAATGTATATGGTACCATTCACCACTCTAACCATTTCGAGCTGGTACTGCACCTATAGGAGCAGCCTTGCAGGAATTGTAATGATGTGGTGAATATGAGAAAACTTAGAAGATTGATGCTTCACTGAATTGGTAACAATCCCGTGAACGCCAGTTTCTAAAATTTGAATTTTCACTATTGTTTATATAGCACTTTTTGTAGACGCCATGTTTAGCATAGCGTCACGACCTGATACATAGCTCGCATCTATCCAACTTTCCAAGGGCGTTGTTTTCTGAATGTGCAGCCTTGCAGCAATTGTACTGATGAGAGTCATGTTTTGAATGGGGGTGAAAGCGCCAGAGGTGGGCGCTTTTGCCTCACGCTACCCTAGTGAGTTTGTGAACGCTCGTTTCTTTCTACAGGATTCTCAAGAGGAGACGCAGCCTGAGCTGGGCGGTGCTAAAGCTGCTGCGAATAAGCCGTCGCTGTCTCTGGCCAGAGTGTCGTGTATTCGAGGCAGCGGAGACCTGGAAGGCGTCTGCTTCATGGATGATTACATTTCCACCCAGGAAGAAGTAAGGGTTTTTATAGAATCTTGAAGAACCCGTACTGGTCATTTCACCTGTACCTGGTGTGTCTGAGCCTGCTGCACATGTACCAAGAATTCGTAGAGAAGGAATGGATCCATGCAGATTCAACTACTTTTTTAAATGGATTTTTGATTATGCGCAGTACGCACCTTTGCTTACAGGTGGCGGATTATATGACGAAGTTCAGCGGGATTAAGCCCGGAGATTTGGATCCCAGTGTCACCAGTAAGCATTTGACCACGCTGAAGTCGTCGTATCTGAAGTTGCGCTATTTGGTGGACGCAGGCGTCGTGTTCGTCGGCCACGGACTCAGCAACGACTTCCGAGTCATCAATATCATGGTATCCATGTAGTAGGGTAACTGTGGGGTAAACCCGGACGCCTAAACTCCTTTGAAAGTTGAGTACTGCTCCAGCAAACGATGAGCCAAACAGCTCATCTGAAAAGGGAGGGGAGTTCAAGAAATCGATTTACATTGTATACTTGACTCGTCAGTCGTCAATCGGTCCTTGGTTGTTGAAACAAGGGCTTGCAGTAAAAGGACTATCCGCTATGAAGAAAAACCCGCAAACGAAGATGCCGACAAATTATGCAGCACTTAGCTCGGCGATAGCGAAACAGGGTGAAGCCGTGGGTCGGGGGTCCCATACAAACAAATACTCGAAATCGATCGAGATTTTCGGAACAAAAAAATTTTTCCAAAAATGACGTCATTTTCCAGAGAACCAGGCCGTTTTTGGCCGAAGAGGCCAAAAAAGGGCAAATCCAGCATCTTCATGGGCCTATATCTCGACAACGACGTTACGGCAGAAAGTTGCCGCCATAGTGAAACCTACCCGGAAGGATCCCCTCTTTCACCCCATGCCCACGGCCGGCCGCTAGTTAAGGCCTAACGCGTTTATTGAACCATATCTTTTCTTTATCAAAAAATCCACCAACCTTAAATTTATTTTTCCTTTGATATCAGACCACCATTAGATGCGCCTGATCAAGCTGATTCCGAATATGCCACTGGTGTCTGCAAAATTGGCATAATTTAAGGAGTTATGGCCCTCCAAAGTGCCCCTACTTTCCAAAAATCGCGATTTTTAGCGTTTCTAAATTCATAAGGGGTTAAATTTTTAAACAAATTTTTCTGACCTAGTTTTATGCGTAGAATCCGAATTTGAACTTGATTTTTCCATTTTCCCACATTTAAGGCCTTATTTTCATGATTTGAAGTCTGAAAAAGTAGAAAATGGCAAAAATAAGGCCTTAAATGTGGGAAAATGGAAAAATCAAGTTCAAATTCGGATTCTACGCATAAAACTAGGTCAGAAAAATTTGTTTAAAAATTTAACCCCTTATGAATTTAGAAACGCTAAAAATCGCGATTTTTGGAAAGTAGGGGCACTTTGGAGGGCCATAACTCCTTAAATTATGAAAATTTTGCAGACACCAGTGGCATATTCAGAATCAGCTTGATCAGGCGCATCTAATGGTGGTCTGATATCAAAGGAAAAATAAATTTAAGGTTGGTGGATTTTTGATAAAGAAAAGATATGGTTCAATAAACGCGTTAGGCCTTAACTAGCGGCCGGCCATGGGCATGGGGTGAAAGAGGGGATCCTTCCGGGTAGGTTTCACTATGGCGGCAACTTTCTGCCGCAACGTCGTTGTCGAGATATAGGCCCATGAAGATGCTGGATTTGCCCTTTTTTGGCCTCTTCGGCCAAAAACGGCCTGGTTCTCTGGAAAATGACGTCATTTTTGGAAAAATTTTTTTGTTCCGAAAATCTCGATCGATTTCGAGTTATTGTTTGTATGGGATCCCCGACCCACGGATTCACCCTGTTTCGCTGTCGCCGAGCTAAGTGCTGCATAATTTGTCGGCATCTTCGTTTACGGGTTTTTCTTCATAGCGGATAGTCCTTTTACTGCAAGCCCTTGGTTGAAATATGCAGCCCTGAAACTGTAGGTGGTCGGATTTTTCTATGGCCTGATTTGCCCCATGATACCCTATGCCTTGCACAATGCCTTGCATACTGGCACATGTCTTGCGTGCGTACGTACAATAACTGATTATTACGACAGAATTTTTTTGAAATGCACTCTGGTGGCTTTTCAGGTTCCTCCTGAACAAGTTCGAGATACCGTCCATCTTTTTCACCTGCCGAATCATCGCATGATCTCATTACGGTTTCTGGCCTGGTATTTTCTCAGTAAGTTCTAATAAGCTTCTACATGCACAACCTACATGCACAACAGGTTAAACACAACCCCCGAAAAGCCATCACTTGTTGTCAACAATGCCGGCCTTTCGGGGTATGTGTTAAGGTTAAGGTTGCAATGTGGCGCCTTCAGTGGGTATGTGCTCCTGCATGTTTACAGAGATCAAGATTCAATCCGAGTGGCACGATTCTATTGAGGATGCTAAGACTGCCCTCCGGCTGTACAAAAAGTATCAAGAATTTTCTGCCCAAGGCACAGCCCATCTCCATGATATATTGGAGAAACTATACGAAGAAGCGAAGAAACTGGACTACAAAGTACCGGGTGACTGAAAAGGATATAGAGCGAAAGTGTCAATTTTAATTTTGCCGTTATTTTGTTCGATTGGCATATGTACAGGATTCATAACGTTGTAGTTTCTACTTTTGCCAATACTGTGCTGATTGGTGTTTGCTGCTAATGTCTTACCCTAAAATACTGATGGTCATTTGATAATGTGCATGGATCTGTGCTGTTGTTTGATCAGTGTCTGCTCTTGGTTTGTGTTTTATGAATATGTGAACAGAATATACTTTGCGTGCGTAGGTGAAGTGCAAGTATGAAAGACGACGTTAGTAAAACTGTTTGCTCGTTTTGCAAGTGTCAAACTGTCTGACTGGGAAGAATAGCAGTCCGATTTTGAACTGCGCAGCTATCTCTTCTTGCTTATGAATAAGGTCGACTGATAACGGGTTTGGCTTATGCGGCAGGTAGATGAGTGCTTTTCCGTCAACTGCCGTGGCTTTTGGTGATGCGAAACGCTGAGTACAGCGTTATGAAATCATGGGGATGCATCCGCTATGAAAAGGACGTTTTCCACAGTTGCGGGTGCTGGCTTTCGGGTTTTGGATGGTCATGTGGATTGTACGAGTGCAAGCTATAGAGACAGGTATGGACCCCTTTGCTATTCCCCTAAACGCTTCTGCATCTGCAATGGGTAGAAATTCAATTCGGCCTGCGCAGAGTGGGGTGGATTATGAATGAAGCCCTGCACCCCAACTACTGGAATCCCCTAAAAACGCAGTAGCAAAAAAATCGTCTTCCATAGAAGGTGAGCTCGTGACTTTGATGTTTCGGCTGACTAGGGCTCCATGACCCCAACTCAACTCGTGAATAATGTGTAAAATAAATCCACCCTGTGCAGTTTCATAACTCAACTTGTGTGAATAATGGTGTCAAGTATAAATCCACCACCACTGTGGAGTTTATTGCTACAGGTTCGCTAAGAACGAAAAGCTGTGGCGAAGTTTCGAAGAGTTGCAGCGTAGGGCTCGACATGAACGATCGGAGAAGGCGATTGCTCGACATACGACCACCAATAAGAAACTGATGGTACGGGAGCGATTGAAATTGCTTCTGGATCCGGGACACAGCCTGCTGGAGGTGGGATCACTTGCAGGACTGGCACTGGATTATGGAGACGTCCCAGAAGCCGGATCTGTTATGGGTAAGCAGAACAGACATCGAAACCGGTTTTGGGACAGGGGTATATGGTAGTGCGGGGTAAACCCGACCACCTAGTGGTGATACCTATCCGTTCTTGTTACGTACAGTAGTGGTCGGGTTTACCCCACAGAACCCTACCTATGCAATTTCAGGGGTCAGCCACCTCCATTTTGCGCTTCTACCTGTACCCCTAGGGTGTTGATTGAGATTTATTGCATCGGTTCAAAATTGAAGGATTATAATGCGTTTGTGTTGTGTACCTATTTTTTCAGGCATAGGCAAGGTGAGCGGTCGGCACTGTTTGGTGTTCGCGAATGACGCTACGGTGAAAGGAGGCACGGTTTTCCCGATCACGCTGAAGAAAGCGCTGCGCGGTCAGCAGATGGCTGCTCAGCTGCGTCTTCCTTGCGTGAATCTGGTGGATTCGGGTGGCGCCTTTCTGCCACTCCAGGTATGTTGTCTGGTGGTGTGAGGATATTCTGTTGTTACGCTGGTATCGAATAATTCGAATGTTAGTATGTATGTATGTAGGGTGCTGTGTGGGGTAAACCCGGCCACCTAAACTGCTTTCTACTTGCAGTTTTAGCAAATGATGAACCAGTTATAGCTCATTTGAAAGAGAAAGGTCAAGGAATCGATGGATATGATATTTGTCTCAATCGGTCCATTAGCTTCTGAGATATGCAACCCAGAAACTAAAGGTGGCAAGATTTCCCCATGGTCGGGTTTTCCCCATAGTATCCTACTGCATCCATACGTTATTGCTTGTACGTGCAATATTGTCAGTTGATTTGGGTATGCACTTTCGTAGTGCCAGAGTGCTATCTTTCTTGTTGTATGTACGATATTGTCGTTTTACGTGGGTGCACTTTTTATTCAGAGTGATATCTTTCTGAACGGCGGTCGCATGTTCTACAATCACGCAGTGCTGGGGTGCGGTGGGATTCCGCAGGTGTCGCTGGTGTGCGGGAACTGTACGGCGGGCGGCGCGTACACGCCCACCATGTCCGATGACAATCTGATGGTGGCTGGCATCGGCAGTCTCTTCCTCGGCGGACCGCCACTGGTCAAGGCCGCCACGGGAGAGACGGTGACTGCGGAGGAACTTGGTGGCGCTCTTGTCCATTGCAAGTATAGTAATGTATGCACAGACTTGAAAGAGACGCTTATGAGAAATCGATGACTGCTTGGTCATCTAGCGTGTACGTACATACGGTACGTAGGTACGTAAAGGAAGAACCCGTACCTATGTACTCCCTTTCTCTCAATGAGGAAGTATGGGTTTATTGATCACCATGCCTTTTTGCCACAAGCATCTCATGATTGGGATTGACATGATGTGAGTATGTACGGGCAAGTACGGTAGGTGTACGTATACCATACGTACTGAAGATAAACGTAAGTGATCGGAGTTTATTCGCGTGTTGTGTATTATAGGGAGAGCGGATGCGCGGACTATTTCGCGAATGACGAATATGAGGCGTTGAAGGCGTGCAGAGATATCGTCTCCACCCTGCCTCCTTGTGCGCCGAGAGATCATGGCGAAAAGACGCAGATGAATGAGCAGGAGCTCGCATCGCTAGCTCCGCTCTATTCTTTGGACGAGCTGAAGGGACTGGCTGGCGCCAAAACGCCGTCCAAGCACTTCCTATATCAGGTACACGCAAGCATATTGTACAAGTTACAGCGGCAACATGTAGGGTACGGTGGGGTAACCTGGCCACCTGTCCTCCTGTAAACTTCCTGTTTCAGCAAATGATGATATGAACTAGAGATGGGTCGATAATATCGAATATCGTATCGAATATCGAAAAATATCGGATTTTTGGGCAATATCGATTATCGTATCGAATCGATATTTGCAATTTGAAAAATATCGAATATCGTATCGATTCGATATTTTGCAAAATATCGTATCGATTTTTTTACACTCACCCCCACCAAAAATGTTGACCAATTTGTTATTTTTCCCCTGTTTTGGTGCCACAATTCCATTTCCAGGAGAACAAAAATTCGCTGTCCTAGTGACAGAAGTAGTGTCTGCTAATGTCTGATGCGTTATTGGAGCCCAATTCGAACCTCAAAAATTGGGTCACCAACCACACTTTTGTGTAGCTCTATCCCTACTTCTGTACTGGGGGCAATTTGTACTGCTCTTTGGGTGTCATGAGGAATGATCAAATGGACCTAAGTGGAGAAATTCAACCATCAACACATGCAGTTGCAGGGAATCGAATGCCTGAATGAAGCCTAATGCTGGGCACATGCACATACCGTACATACATATGAATGTACTGTACGTACACTACATAGTTCATACATACATTCATGCAAACGGCGTGTATACCTGGCTTTTGAGTCTGCCTAATGTACTACTGCTTTGCTATATCTACAGTGCATGTACATGTACAGTACATACTGTAACACGAACACTATGTAAATATGTGCAAGTGTGCAGCAATATGAGCTGCAACAGCAAAATATCGAATATAAAAAAATTGTCCAAAAAATATCGAATATCGAATATCGAAAAAACGATACTTTTTTCCAAATATCGTATCGAATATCGTATCGAATTTTTTTAGTGGTATCGATATCGTATCGAATATCGTTTTTCCAAAATGATGATATCGACCCACCTCTAATATGAACCAATTAGCTCATTTGAAAGAGGAGAGTTCAAGGAATCGAATGACGTATGCATCCCTGAAACTTAGATGGCTGGATTTTTTCATGGCCGGGTTTACCCCAGACCCCAACCCCCTTTACTCTACTGTTTTGTACACATGTTATACATACGTATGTACGTAAAACATGCTCGCCATTGTGCGCAATTCGAAAAAGGTACCTTGTGAAATGCTTTCATCTTTTCCCCCCGGCCGGCGCTCCCGAGCTAAGTTCGGGTCCGCGGCTCCTTCCTTGGTGCTTAGATGGGTCGTGCGCATATTGGACTTCGGAGCGAGTCTTCTCGAGTTTCCCGGGCCGGGCCGCAGATCCGAGAAAAAGCAGCCCAGAAATATAAACAAACCAAACCCCCGCCTACTGTATGGCTAAGAATACGCTCTTATCACAGGTTATGGTCTTAATCTTAAATTATACTTACCAAAGTAAAGTAGTCGGATCCCACACAGCCTCCGATATTCAGAGCTATTTTCGGAGCCGAACATCGGGCGATGGTGGACATCAGTTGAGCTGCATGCTTGATCACCTCAGTGTCAGTCTCAGTCCAGCCGGAATGCAGCGACCTCTGGAGGAAGAGCAGAGGAATCTGTCGCTCGCCACATATCTGCACCAGCTGACAGGCTTTCTCGCCGGATTTCGCATCCAGACCCCTACCCACGCTTCCCACAATGCCCACAAGACGGCTACAAACATAAAAGCATTAGCTGATGAAGTTGGAGCTATGGGAATCAATGAACAACTTTATGATAGGAATGGAAAGAGGATTCGCTCCGAATACCTGCCGATCCGACCATAACCTGTGATAAGAGCATCACCATACAGTAGGCGAAACTCGAGAAACTCGCTCCGGTCCAATATGCGCGCAAGCACCTGAAAGCATTCACAAGTTTAATTGCGCACAATGGCGAGCATGTTTTACGTACATACGTATGTATAACATGTGTACAAAACAGTAGAGTAAATGGGGTAAACCCGGCCATGAAAAAATCCAGCCATCTAAGTTTCAGGGATGCATACATCATTCGATTCCTTGAACTCTCCTCTTTCAAATGAGCTAATTGGTTCATATTAGAGGTGGGTCGATATCATCATTTTGGAAAAACGATATTCGATACGATATCGATACCACTAAAAAAATTCGATACGATATTCGATACGATATTTGGAAAAAAGTATCGTTTTTTCGATATTCGATATTCGATATTTTTTGGACAATTTTTTTATATTCGATATTTTGCTGTTGCAGCTCATATTGCTGCACACTTGCACATATTTACATAGTGTTCGTGTTACAGTATGTACTGTACATGTACATGCACTGTAGATATAGCAAAGCAGTAGTACATTAGGCAGACTCAAAAGCCAGGTATACACGCCGTTTGCATGAATGTATGTATGAACTATGTAGTGTACGTACAGTACATTCATATGTATGTACGGTATGTGCATGTGCCCAGCATTAGGCTTCATTCAGGCATTCGATTCCCTGCAACTGCATGTGTTGATGGTTGAATTTCTCCACTTAGGTCCATTTGATCATTCCTCATGACACCCAAAGAGCAGTACAAATTGCCCCCAGTACAGAAGTAGGGATAGAGCTACACAAAAGTGTGGTTGGTGACCCAATTTTTGAGGTTCGAATTGGGCTCCAATAACGCATCAGACATTAGCAGACACTACTTCTGTCACTAGGACAGCGAATTTTTGTTCTCCTGGAAATGGAATTGTGGCACCAAAACAGGGAAAAATAACAAATTGGTCAACATTTTTGGTGGGGGTGAGTGTAAAAAAATCGATACGATATTTTGCAAAATATCGAATCGATACGATATTCGATATTTTTCAAATTGCAAATATCGATTCGATACGATAATCGATATTGCCCAAAAATCCGATATTTTTCGATATTCGATACGATATTCGATATTATCGACCCATCTCTAGTTCATATCATCATTTGCTGAAACAGGAAGTTTACAGGAGGACAGGTGGCCAGGTTACCCCACCGTACCCTACATGTTGCCGCTGTAACTTGTACAATATGCTTGCGTGTACCTGATATAGGAAGTGCTTGGACGGCGTTTTGGCGCCAGCCAGTCCCTTCAGCTCGTCCAAAGAATAGAGCGGAGCTAGCGATGCGAGCTCCTGCTCATTCATCTGCGTCTTTTCGCCATGATCTCTCGGCGCACAAGGAGGCAGGGTGGAGACGATATCTCTGCACGCCTTCAACGCCTCATATTCGTCATTCGCGAAATAGTCCGCGCATCCGCTCTCCCTATAATACACAACACGCGAATAAACTCCGATCACTTACGTTTATCTTCAGTACGTATGGTATACGTACACCTACCGTACTTGCCCGTACATACTCACATCATGTCAATCCCAATCATGAGATGCTTGTGGCAAAAAGGCATGGTGATCAATAAACCCATACTTCCTCATTGAGAGAAAGGGAGTACATAGGTACGGGTTCTTCCTTTACGTACCTACGTACCGTATGTACGTACACGCTAGATGACCAAGCAGTCATCGATTTCTCATAAGCGTCTCTTCAAGTCTGTGCATACATTACTATACTTGCAATGGACAAGAGCGCCACCAAGTTCCTCCGCAGTCACCGTCTCTCCCGTGGCGGCCTTGACCAGTGGCGGTCCGCCGAGGAAGAGACTGCCGATGCCAGCCACCATCAGATTGTCATCGGACATGGTGGCGTGTACGCGCCGCCCGCCGTAGGCCTACGTATACCATACGTACTGAAGATAAACGTAAGTGATCGGAGTTTATTCGCGTGTTGTGTATTATAGGGAGAGCGGATGCGCGGACTATTTCGCGAATGACGATGAGGCGTTGAAGGCGTGCAGAGATATCGTCTCCACCCTGCCTCCTCGCCGAGAGATCATGGCGAAAAGACGCAGATGAATGAGCAGGAGCTCGCATCGCTGACTCCGTCTCTTCAACGGTTGAAGGGACTGGCTCGTACCAAAACACCATTCAAGCACTTCCTATATAAGGTACACGCAAGCATATTTTGCCGAGCCCCGCGGCAATGTAGGGTACATCGGTAATCCGCCATGTAAACTTATCTTGCATAGTGATAAAAACTAGAGATGGGTAGGTATCCAAATATCATATCGAATATCAAAAATATCGGATTTTTGGGCAATATCGATTATATCGATATTTGCAATTTGATCTGTCGAATATCGTATCGATTGAATATTGCGATGTCCGTATCGATTTTTTACACTCACCCCCACAATATGTTCGTGGTTTTATGTAGTCCTGCTTTTCGTTCAGATTACGTATTGTTCATGTCCATGCAAAATTTCAACCCCCCTGCTAGCCCCACTGTGGGCAAAATTACCCCTGAAAAGGTGAAAAATCATGAAAAAACGGGGTTGCTCTGACTTTTTGAGCATCAAATATTCTAGTAATTTGTGGACGGATTCGAATGCGATTTCTTGCATTCGATCCATCATGTGTTCCTCTATCGATCCGTGTCGGTATCGCCATTCCGGCACTC